>JAYMTK010000042.1:0-50639 GCA_036897405.1 Pelargonium myrrhifolium | reverse complement strand
TGTAAAACCTACCGAACTCTCTTAACCCGGAGTCTAGGAAATCCATATCCTCGGAACTCAAGACACTAGCTAGAGCAAATAAAAAAAAAAAGGGCTCTCCTAGTATTCTATAATATTACATACAGCCCTTCACTGAATACACTTTTCCACAAAGTTATATAACAAAAATAGAGTAACCTTTTTAGCAAATAAGCAGGGTCGACACATTAAAGGAAAGTAATCGATTATAGGATATATGGGATGAAAAGAGTTTTATTCTAAAAAGGTTTCAAGCTAGGACAAACAACGAAGTATACGAATTACTAATACAGCAGTCACGGTATATGTGGAAACATACTTAACTTAAACCCTAAAACCTTATGTATCCCTAATTTCATTGCTTAACGCGCTTTTTCTTAGTATATATACTAATACCTCGGGGCGAGATGCAGACTTTTGTACCACAGCCTCCAATTCCAAACTGTTTCTATACCTATAGAATATATAAGGTCAAAAAAAGAGGTACTAAAAAAGTCTCCCTGCAGGGAACCTTACTTAACCTATTGAGAATATCTAACGGCCCTCTTTGGAGAGAGAGAATTCCGGTCCACGATTAGATATCCTACTTTTGAATAAGCAAGGCCAGTTTTGTAACAATGTATTAAGAGTTAGTTTGAAGTCTTAGTAAATCAATCCAGTTAATTCTTAGGTATACGTATCACGAGGAGCTCACTATTCTTTGTTAACCATCTCTAGTAGAGCACAAAACTGAAAATTTAGAGTATTAAGGCTAATTCCCTAAAGAATCCCTTTTTTCTACAAATTCAGTTTGAATTAGAATTCTTCAATGTTTTTTGGAAATACTCAATCCGGAACTTTGTTATAAAATCTTTTTTTACCACTTGAAATGACATTTTATATATATGGAAAAAGGGCACAGAAGGGGGTACGAGAACTCCGTAGGTAAATCTAAGAAAAATTTTTCTTACTATAAGCTATGGAGTTTACCCTTGTAATATTAACCTAGCTAAACGAAGACTTTACGGATCTACCCCGGTATTTCTAAAAGCTAAAGAATTCTTATTTATTTGAAAGTTTTTACTGTCTAGAATTGAAAAGGCTAGGTCCTAAGTTTTGGTACATTTTAAATATTTCATATCTTTTAGAATTCAAATCGCCTGTAAGTAAAGGTTCCCCTTATTCCGGATTAGTAGGGACCGAGACTCTGGTCTTTAGAATTCCTGTCATTTCTAAAAGATTTAACAACTGAAAAGGCAAGGGAGAGCCTAGAGTACCCCTAAAGTCAACCCTTTTTGGTGAAGTTAAGATTTTAGTTGACCTTCAGAAAATTTTTTTGTAGGTAATTTTCTGGTTCCCCGTTAAAAGGGGGCTCCTGCAAAAGTCAAGTCTTTCTCTTTTTTTTTTATCTAGTTTATTTACTATAACCTCCTAAATACGGACAAACTAGAAATATACTGGAATTACTCCTCTCAAGAACTCCTTAACTTGACTACTGAAATGAATTACTTCCGTTTTTCTCTAAACCAAAGTACATTACCACGGGAAGGTTAGGTTCTAGCCCCATAAAACTTCCTATGAACTTCTTAATTTTCTTAGATTTCTAAGCTAACCCTTTAAATTTACGAAAAACAACACGGGGATTCCCTTAAAAATCTGGTACATAAAGACTCTTCCTGTACTCGGCCTATCCTTATTAATTAAGCATAACAGTATAAACTAAATTTATAGAGAATGTAATAAAAAAATAAGCTTTCTAAAAAGCAAGGGCTACATAGGCTAGAAGTCGATCCAAGAGTAAGACTTTAGGTTTCTTTGTATAAGTTTCGATTTTCTGTTATATAATCCAGAAATCGCCGTTAACTTTACAGGTGGGTGTCCTTACTTATAAGAGGTATTCCTAGAAATTTGGGTAATATACAAGTAGTAAGTTTAGTAGAGAGCTAAGAAATAAAGTAGATTTTCCGGGAGTTTTTCCCTTTTTTTAGCTTATTCCGAATTCTATATGCCTAAAGTATTTCCTGGGTTTGTACAGGGTACTTTTGGAGTACTTTCTTGAGTCATATAAGGTATGCTTTGTTTCTCTCTTTATTTAACAAAAAGGAACGTACTAAACTTTGTTGCAAAGCATAAGACTCAACTTTTTAAATTCTAAGGCGGGGCTCTTTGTACTCAACACTACTGGGAATAAATTAGACTCGAACCGATGATAACAAGAAAAAGCAGTCCTACTTTTAACCTCTCCTACTCAAGACGATAAGTTTTATAGGCTTCTCTATTAAAGATTTACGGGTGTCTAAAACGAAGTGTAAGGAAAACCTAGAGGAATCCCATACTTTTAAGAATAACCCCTTTTCTTATTAGCTATGCCCGACTCTATTCAACAAGCAGCACTAGGAGTAAATCACTTTATTATTTCATTATTTCAAAGGGTGGGTGGAGGTTTTTCTTGTTAATAAAACCCTAGTTTAATGTAAGGATTTACCAGAAGCGTATTGTCCCTTAAGCTTTCTTAACCTCTCCGCCATTGGGGATCCCTATTTACTAGACTTTAATGAATGCTTTTTAGAATTAGACTCCAAAGAGCCCTTTTATTGCCTACTAAACTCCAAGAGAAGAGGATGCCCGATTCCTAGCTTTAGAGATAGGATACTTGGATTTATCTTACTCTTATCTTGATACCTTTCATACTAAAAAAAACGATCTTCTTGAGAGCTTTATTCTGTATCTTAAAAATAGCTGCTTTCTTATAACCCGGACCTTTACTTAGAGCTATACCTCTAGCTTTTGTTTTTATCGCGAAGGGGGAAAGAAACTGAGTAGGGTTTAGATATAGTTATCCTTATGAAGCGTAGGAAGGTTAACTCATTCTAGGTTATTGAATAGACAGGATACACTATAACCCACGGATGACCTGGACTTCTTGACTTATTTCTTACTGACTTGTTTGACTTGTACTTTTAGTGCTTATACTCTTATTGTGAGCTAGAGCTAAACAGATAATACTTGTCTTATGGATACAGGCCTATTTTTGTTGTTAGGAAGTTTCCTTGTAGCTTGGTAAGTATGACTCTCTATAAAGGAAATAAAACGTCATATATGGGAATCGCCTAGACTTTTCTTCAATCAAAGACTTCCGGTTTGACAAGTGTCCGTGTACTTTTTGTTGTAGACTCTACTCTTCTACCTCTTGAAAGTTTTTGCTTTTTTATTCTGAGACTCTTTATGCCGTAAGTATGTTACTTTTAGTCCCCCAATCTACAAACAAGGTTTCGTTAAATAAATAAAAGTATCTGGGCCGAACCTTTTAAGAAAGAAAAAGGATTGCCCTAGGAGAAGTAGAGATAAGGTACCCCAGAAAAAGAATATACTTAAAAGCCTCTTTATTTAGATTTAGGAGCCTCTAACTCTCTAAAAGCTAAGAAAAGAAGCTCAGGTCTTTTATGAGGAGTTTAATATTTTGAGTTAGGAATAAAGTCCCCACAAGAGTTCCCTAAACTAGGCCTAGCTAGGAACGTATCTTACTTAAATCTTAAATGAAGACAAAGTGTCTTACTATACAGAAGTTTAGGCGCAGCCTGAAAAAGAGGTTCCATGTTATATAATCCACTCAAAATACATGCGTTGACTTTTTAAGGAGGGATTAGCCAGTCTAAAAATAAAGCTCCTACAAAAGGCTTTGGTCTTGTTTTAATTGTTCTAGTTTGCGTGTCCTGAGTACTGTATTGAGAGTATTTATTTAAAAAAAGGTATAAGAATCCTTTTTTATTCCCGAATTTTTAAGCTTTAGTTAAAGGCATTCCGATATAAAAGGGTGTTTTCTTTTGCGGCCTTTTGGTTTTCTAGGGTCCCAATTTCAGGTATTAAAGTCAACTAGTCAAAATGAGTTTAGAGTTTCTAGTATCCGAGAAACCCAATCCCCTTTTATTACAGGTACTACCTACCCCAAGCTGTAGGCGGTTTAGAGAATACATTCACTTATTGCACAAGTACGTCACCCCGGAATTGAAGTAGTGTACACTGGTTCAAATCTATCCTAGCTTATACCCCTCTTTTCCAAACTCTTTAATACGGCAGAGCACCCGTTAATTGGATCAGATGCCGCCGATTCAAATAGCACAAGGTCCCCGGTTATAGTCTTCCTGAAACGGAGGTGAGGTTGGCTACCTTTCCCTTCGTAGATGGATTTTCTTTCCCCCAAACCCTATTCTTGAATTTGGTGCGTTCTCTCTAATTTATAGGGAGTGGTAATCCTGCAGTAGAAAAATGCGTGCTAACTTAACCAGTAACTAGAGCCAAAGGCACTCCAGGGGTCTTTGTGAATGCCTGTGAGTGCCAAGCTCATGACTAATAAAGGGTCCCGATCTCCGCGACTTTCTGTCATGCGGTTCCTTGTATTCTGCCTTTATTGGCACTTTGTTGATGCGGTTTGGTTACTCTTTTTCGTTCAGTTCTATTCGTAATTGGTTTATATGGCTCCTTTTTGTCAGTGTCTCTTGCTCTTTACTCTACCTTTCCAATTTCTCTGACTCTTCATGTCATGTTTTTCAAATGCTTTCTAGGGGTTCGAAGAAGTCCCTGAACCTAGGAAATTGTTGGGTTTTTAGGAGTTTGCCTTTAAAAAGTACTGAAGTTAAATTTATCTACAGCGCAATGCGTTTCTTTGACCCTCTCTAGCCGGCTCTAGATAGAAAAATACTATAAAGAAACCCGTGGATTACCCTTTTTTATTCTTATCAGATTTGAATTAAATAGTACAGAACAGAATCCCTCAAAAACCTCCGATCAGAGTAACCTTATTACGTAAAAAGTTACACCATTTAAAGGGCTTCCCTCTGGACAAAATTATCTGCGAAGGTGTAGTAGTACTCAAGACCCTTCTAAAAATGAAAGCAATTTCCGTTTAAGAATAAGGTCATATCAGTTACAGCCTCCTCCTTTCTTTTTCGTAAAAACGGTACCCTTAGGATATAAAAAGCTCTTCAATTATTTATTATTATTTTGTATTCTTAGTTACTACGGAGCACTCTTTAATTAACACAAAACCCCTCCTCGATTTCCAGCCCTCTTTTCAAAGAAACTTGTTTACTATACTTATTTTTACCCCCCTGTATTGCCTGAACTTAAGGACCCCCTTGCGCGAAATAGCACTCCCTACGCCTCTATACTAACTAGATACTTAGAGACTCTTAAATCTAAAGCGAAACCTTGCGGATATTACTAAGGATCCAAATAACATTAGAATTTTATATTCAAAATATTCAAGTCAAGCAAGAGAGCTCAACTTGTGCTGAGTATTCTAGTTATGGAAAACTTGTTTAGACAGGTTGCCGGAGCTTAATCTAATATATTATAGTTCTTAATAAAGAGTAAGAAATTTATGTACACATTAATTAACAGGGAATCCTAATTTAAATTGTTGTGAAGTACGAAGGTAAAATATACCGTGTCGGCTACTTTTTTTTTTGGACTTCCCTAACTACTAACATAAAAGTTGTAATAAAGAAGATAATGTCGATAAACTATAAAAGGTAACCCTAAAAACTCTTCCACTAGAATTAGGATTTACTAAGATCCTTAGATTCACCTTAAAAAGACTAAAATTTGAGATATCGAAGCTAGAAATTCTTGGTTATATGGCAAGCTTTTAAGTTTAAGGCGCTTTTGGAGCACATTCCGCGGTTTATAGGTCCCTTTTTGCTTTGTATTATCAAGGAGTTTCCTCGAGTTACCAACTTAAATTAATGATTTTAGTCCTTCGGGTTGCCCCTTTAAGTAGGTTTAAAAATAACTGAGTGCTCTTTGATAATACCCTACTTCTTATCCTTCCTTGTCTCCTTAAAGGGTGTTTCGTACAGCCGTGCTAGGGAGAATTTAACTATCTTCAAGGACAACTCAATTGTCTTATAGGGGCTTGCCTTAATAAAGCAAAACGAAAGCAAATCAAGTTACTTGCGAGCTTTTTCTTAAACTTTCTGCTATTAAATACTTACTACAGTCCTAGAAAATTGAGTCCATATTTTTAAGTTTTACTCATAAAGAAAACCTTCTCAACTAGGGGGGTATAACTTGAAACATAAAGTTTATAATAAGTTATATTGACCTTATGCCCTTTAATAAACTTCCTTGGAGTTTAATGCGCCTTAGTATCCATGACTCATGTGACCTCTCGATTACGTATTCATTACTTAATTTTATTGGAAACAGGCTTTTGATCCAATAACATAATTGAATAAAATTCTTTTAGAGTTTTAACGGACCACTTGCATATAAAACAAATAGATTCTTAGGGTCTATAGTAGAAAAGTCTATACTCTAGGCGTTCCTTTTCTCTATATCAGAGGTGAAAAAAGTTTGGAAGCAAGGAAAGTGGATTTCATTTAGAAAGGGGTTTCTGGTGATAAAGAGTCGTTTTACTATCGTGTAATCGTATCTTCTTGTAATTTATATCCTATAGGATTAGGATTCTCTTAACGGGTAAGGCTGCTTTAAAGGGTCACTTTAATGGAGTGTCTAGTTCAAGAAAGTACTTTTCATTCAAAGATTTTCTTTTACCAAGGTGCAGGATTCCCTAAAGCAGAACTTAAAGAACAGATGTCAGAAAGAATTTGTGTCATATGAAATTTTTTTGTTTGTACTGGATTTACCCTATAAAAAGTCTTTTTACTCGTTGAGGCTTAGTTGATCCTTTTGTATAGTCTGCTCTTAGAGAAATTGAGATTTCCCCTGTCTTAATAGAAATGCGTTGGAAAGAAAAGTCTTTTTACACCAAAACCTTTTGGACTAGGTTTGGATTAATTACGCTCTTGTGTTTTAATGTTTCCTGTTTTCAATTCCAGTATCGGTGTGATATTCTTGTTTTTGGGTATTGCGTAGGATTATGAAACAGGAGTCCTTACCAGCCCAGATATTTCTGATCTGATAAATCATATTATAAATTCGAGATATAGAAATATTAGGAGTGGAATAAGTGGTTAGATACCCTCTTTCTCGGATTATGAGCCTAGTGAGTTGTATCCTATTTCATATTTGTCCAAAAGACAGTCTATTTAATTGAAATGAACTGCTAAATTCTCCCTTCTCGATTAATGGAAAACCCTGTATAAGCTGCCTGATATGTTATGTACTTTGCAAAAAGCAATAACCGAAAAATCCTAAACAAGCCTTCAGCAGCCTACGAGGGCCTTTTTTACTAACGCAACCAACTATACTAGATAATAGAACCAAGGAAGACCAGAAACTCCTCAACTGGTAAGCCTTCTTACAGGTCTCCTAGAAGTAAGTTTTCCTTAATTTAGAATCTAATATTCACTTAGTAGAAGAATGTAGCATTTCCAAATCCGGAGCCTCCTTTTGAAAGTAAGTAGTTTTTAGATAAATAAAGGAGACCCCGTAAAGTTTATAACACGAAACAGACTTTGTGAAAAGCATAGGTTCTAATCACCTAGGCAAAAAGTTTCCTATATTCTACTTTTTGTCATATTTTACCATAGTAGTTGTTGAGCGCTTTATACCCTAGGGATTCTCTAAGCCTATAAAAGGAAACCCGCTTAATAATAAAAAATGAGTAAAAAGAAAAGTCAAAAATTGCCGATATTATGAACCTAAGTCTTGAGCTTTTCTTTATTTTTATAGTATTTTGCAGTTAAGTAGTACTCAAAAAACAGGACCGTCAGGTGGTTAGAACGAATTGACTTTACATGAGAATTCGCAAGAATCCCAGTCATTGTTTGCTAAATTTAGAGTTTTTAGCTGGATCAATACCCGTGCCTATATACCCCAGGAGTCAGTCTATTTCAATTTCAGTTAACTTCTGTACGAGTCCCCAATTTCATAGTGGGTAGGTGCCCCCTTTTCCCGCAGTGTAAGTTAAGTGCTATATTCTGATTAAGTAATGAAATAGAATAGGAGGGTAATTCTAGATTTGATATTATACTATCGTGCACTGAAATTTATAAATTTAGCAGCCTTTTTTTTATGTACATTCTTATGAGTTTCTCCTTAATTTACTAATTCTAAACCTACGCTTTTGAGACCTCAACGAGCATTCTTAGTTCATATCATTAATAAGGCAGTTTCTCACTAATCTAATGAAGAAGATGTCAACCTTATTTATTTTTTATAAAAAAGACTTGTATCCTAGTCGAGCAGGGGCTTTTGGCAGGAGATAGTTCATATATTATGGGATTTAAACTTCAAATTTAAATAGAGGTTTTTCCGGTCTACCCTTAGGCTAGCTTTTGTTATATAACTTTTAGGTCAGTAGCCGCTCTCCAGGTAAAGATAGAAGATATTGCTTTGGAGACGTTTTGCTAGGTATAGAAATTTGCACAAAAAGTTTTTAAAGATACAGGAGACGCTTGCCTTGATACTAGGGAGTAAAAGCTTATTGAAGTCATACTGCAATTTCTCAATGATTGAGTTTTCAGGATAGGAGATTATAGAATCTTAGGTAGAAAAAACCGGGCGCGGGATCTTTTATTATATATTAGAAGTTATAAGAAATTTTTAAATACAAGCACTTTGAAGATATAGTCTTAGTGAATGCAAATAGTATAGAAAATCCGCCGTAAAAAAAGCATACTCTAAGCGAAGCGGGTCTTAACTTGAGTTTTATAACGCATGAGAATCCTTAGAAGAGTTTTTTATAAAATCCTTTAGGGATTATCACTAAAATTCAGTTCTAAATAGTAAGTGGGGTTGGCCTTTATCAAACAAAGGCGGTTCTATTTTTTCTGGATTGCTTTTTATATAAGAATGTCGCAGTAAAGTCTATCTTGTAGATTCTCCTATCCTTAAATTACTTCCTTTCGAATCGAAGTTTTGAGGTCCTCTAACTTTTACGTGATACGCGGTATTATAAAACTACGTCAAGTTTTTGGATCAAACGAAACGATCAAGTCTACGTTCAAATTTACTTTTGAGGAATTCCCCAAGAGTAAACCGGAAAAACTTTATGAACTAATATTCTAATCTCAAGCGCTTACCAAAAAAAGGAATTTTGGGGTACTATTAAAAAAAGCGCAGCTCCTTTTAAGATTTATTGCGAAGGGGACTCTAAACATTAACTTAAACTCCTCGTGTCTTAACAAAAATTATTTAAATAGAAATCAATACACAGATCGGCCCTTTCCGGGATACCCTACGCGTTTGTCGAACAAGAATTTTCAACTTTTTTAAACTTACGGGGTTCTATAAATAGAGAACGCTTTGATCATAGGCTCTCCTAGGTATGTGCGCGAAATATCTTACAATAATTAAAGTCTCAAGCCTATACTCTTTAGAAGACTACTTAAATCTTTATATATATATATGGAAATAACCTGTGAACACTTAAGTTCAAGAAGAAACATGCTTATAACGGGATTCCTAAAAATCTCTTAAAACGAAATCTACCTTCTTTCTGCGAAATGCTTACACTTGGAAAGGGAAAGTACGTTAACCCAAAATGAAAAGAAAGACACGGCTTTTATCAATTATCCTTACTGAAGGGATGCTCCTTTATAACAGGAAAACCGGTGACTTCCCTAGGTCTTCCCTGCTAGTTAAATTTCTAATATCTAAGAACTAGACAAAAAGGAAAAGCTTTATCAAAAGACAGCCAGCCTAAGTTACAGCTTTTTCTAATAAGTACTGAAATAGGGGCCCTCGTGAATAAACAAGAAATGAAAATTCCAGCAAAACTTAAAGCAAACGCTACTCGTTCGAAAAGCTCCGTCTAGAAAAACCCCTAAAAAATGTAACAAAGCGAGAGTTCGCGCAGTATTTCTCCAAAAGGTTCTATTTACTATACTTAGCTTCGGAGTGCACTTTGAGCCGCATACTTGAACTCTTCTTTACTTCTCTCACGCAAGGGATTCCGTGGGTTAATACTTATTTTACTAGCCTTGATTCGCAAAAAAATTGGTTAAAGTTCTTGGAATTAATTGACGACAATATGTGATGTATTCCTTGTTTGTAAAAAGGGATATCTACTTCAGGTTCTTTCTAATTTCAAAACTTTGGTTTGACTTCGTCTATCTGGAAAAAGGAAGCCTTCGCTTATTAGTTTTCTGGACTGCAAAGCAAATAGTTTTTAAGAACTTTTTTGAGTTGTTAACAAATTATTAAGAACATCCAGTGCGTTCAAAAGCTGCTTTAGCTATGCGAATAACAGCTTATTTTAGTAATATGGAACTCTTCTTACTTACTTTATATATTTAAAGGTTCCGGTATTAAGTAGCTCTCGTCGTAGCACAAGGTTGGAAAGGTCTGGTTTACTGTATTGGACCGAGGAATTTCCTGTATTATAGAAACAGACTTGGGGTAGGTCATGGAAACTAAAGTAGGAGTTTTGTCTGTTAATTGGAGTTCTTGGTTTATATACCCTCTTTAAAGTTTCCTGTTATTTTATTTTTCGTATTCTAACTTATTAAGGTAAGGGTTGGTACGGGGTTGTTATAAACTAAGCAAGCCAGGAGCAAGTCAAGAAACTTATGCAAGTGAAAGAGAGTCTCAAAGGGTTTCTTTTAAAGATTGCGGTATAGTAATAGGGACTCTATCAATTTCTTAAAGAGATTTCCTTAATTGAATTTGTACTCGGTTTTTAGGAGTAAAGTCAAAGAAAGCTGGGAAAAGACGTAAATGGAGTAAAAAGTGGAAGGAAGCCCTTAGAAAACTCATTAACAAATAGGTTTAAGGAATTAACACACTCTAGATGCTAAGGACAGTAAATCCCGGCAAGAATACACTTTTTAAGCTCAGGAACGAAATAGGGAATCTGCTGTTATGTGCATTTTATGTACCAACTGGGCCTAGAAATATCAAGCCTAATGAATAGGGAAATCCAAGTAATAGCTAAAGGGGGAGCTTTCTGTCTTGCTTGCCGACTCCTTTCTCTAAACCCACAAAGGAAATTGTAAAACTAAGGATAAATTACGGGAAACTCTTCTAACCTAGAAGGGAATACCAAGAATACAACTGGAAGGTCGGCTAAGTCGAGCCAGAACCGGGAGTAGGAACTCTAATATAATAGGAGTAATTTCTTGACAAAGAGTACTAAAGAAAGGCAAGCATTCTAACAAAAATAGGTTCGTCTGGAACTTGAAAGGTATATAAAGACAGGGGTCAGAGGATTTTGCAGGCATAAGGACCCTTCTAACAAGGATTTCTTACTCTTATATAGAATTTGTATATCTTATCACTGACTACTACTTACTAGCTAACACTTCGGTCAAGTACTCTTTTGGAGCTGCCCCTAATAATACGAGCATTTAACTAGCAAACTTATAGACTGAACAATCCGCTATAAGTAGCTATACTAGAGTTACAAAGTGTTAATCTATAAAGTAGTCTATTACTTATCACCAGCCCTAAATAGTTAACCTATTTTCTTTAGGGTGCGTGGGGTTTGAACCAAAGGAAAGTGGCCCGGCAGGCTTCCTGTACTACTAAATTAATTAGATATCTTTACTTTCTAACTTTAAATTTATATAATGTATTAATGTATATCTTCGCTTATTAAGATATTAGGCACTCTACAATTACTAAGACTAAGTTTTAAGTGATTCTAACTCAAATTATAAAATAGAAATCTGGGTTACTTCTAAATGATAAAGATAAAAAATTCGAATGCTTAAGGTATTTGGGAGTCTTTTTTAAGCAATTCTGGTACATAACTTAATTTTCGCCTATTTCAGTGTACAGAATAAATGAAAGAGTAAACACCTTAGAAGTTTTTGCATCAGGAGACATTTGCTTAGCCGGGGATCCGTTTGGTAATAAAGCTTTGCTCTTTAACCTAAAGCCTTTGAGCTTGTAAACTTCTACACTGGGTTCTATTTGAACCCGTTCTTACTTGTGAAAAAAATTCTTAGAACCTCTAAGGCGGATCAATTTTTTCCATTTAACAGACTTACTTACACTTCCTTAATACCTACTTTAAAAGTTTTACTTTATTTGTGCATATGCTACTTAACTTAGTTAACGTTAACAAGGTTGAAGAAATCTGTAAATCGTACAGGATATGATAATAATAGCATATCTAAAATAAAATAGAAATAAATACAATTGGTTTTTTTCTTAGAAAGTAAGCCCTAAATCTCAAGGAAAACGTAGGAAATCTTAACTCCAAAACAAAAAGCCTTGGGTATACCAACCAAAAAAACCCCTTACTAGATAAACGGGTGAGTGATAAACGAAAGAATTTCAGCCCTTTTCTATTTAATATGTAATTTATATTATATTAAGTAATTAAAAAAGGATTCGTATTAAGACTTACAAAAGAGGCCCGCAATAAGGGAACAAACTAAAAAGAAATATAAGGATAGGCTTGCTCGGACACCCTTTTTATACAAGATACAAGAGGGGCTAAACTAGTATCCCATATGCATTCACTTTGAATTCTATGTTCCAAAATTTTATAGGTATGAAATAGAGCTACACCCTCCGTAATCTTTTATTCCGGTACAGGATTCCCTTTATATAACTAAAACTTTCGTTTAAAAGTCTTTTTAAGAAATCTGGTTTAAGGTAAAGGATTCGTATAGGTTAAAAAAAAGCCTCAATTTATGCGGAGTTAACCGGTTTAAATTTGTATGATGCAACAGTTACTAATCTAATTTCTTTTCTTATACTAAGCAAAAGCCTGCCTTAAAAATGAAGAAAATAGAGACTTACAATTAAAGTAAATAAAATTTAGGTATATCCATAAGGGATAGAATAAATAATAGTCTAAGCAGGATGCCCACTTTCGGAGGGATTTATAACATCCATATTCTAACAACTTAGTTAATCAAGTAATTCAGGAATTCTTACAAACCTTAGAAGAGCCTCTTGTCACTCTCACACTTTACCTGGAAACAGAGAAAGAGTCTAGAGGAAGAAAGCAACTCCCCTTTTAGCAAGACTTTCCTTTACATTCTGAAACTTTTTAACTAGGGAAGATCGCTCTTTGAGGTTTCCCTTAGGTAGGGTATACTCCTCTTGGCTTACTTGTTAAGTATAGAACCTTAATAAGATAGGAACTGATGTTTAGCTTTCCTTCCTCCGCTACGCAGCAGTCAGTTAAGTTAGACTACTCTTCCTGACTCCGTTTTGATCCTCTCAGGTAAAGAGAATCTAAGAGACTTTTTTAGTACTAGAACTCTCTATTATATACTTATTAATTAACTACACTGTTTAGAAATAGAAGGAATGTTAGGGGATTACTAATAAGACAGTAGCTATAAAAAGTCCGGGTAATCTTAACAAGAGCAGCAACAGGGGCTACAAGAAGGGAGGGTAGTACAGCCCTTAGACGGGTATAGCTCATAAGAAGGCGAGTGAGAGTCCGGAAGGAGGTGATCATTTCAAGTTTTTGAATTTGTAAGAGAAAGGAATACAAGGGGTTATAAAACGCATGAAATTTATAAAAAGAGGGGTATCCTGGATTGTTTTTTAGTGTACTTAAATTGCCTTACAAAAAGCTCTTTGGTATAGTTATAATTATTAGGGTTTTATTGTCCTGAGTATTTTATTACTTTATTAATGGATAATCTTTCCTCAAGATGTGGAATAAAATCTTTCTTAGTTACTTCCCTTGTGTCTAATTTTGATATTGAGTGTTAATATTTCAGGAATTCGAAAAATGAGGCCTAAAACCCTGTTACTTTAAATAGCTCCGGGAATTCTTTTTGTCTTGAAGTAGTCCCTAACTCCATATCACGGTTGGAAAATCAAAGGGGTATTCGCCGGCTAAAAATCTTAAGGCGTCGCTACACAAGCACTATGCTGAATATAAATTTCGAAGTCTTTCTCTCTATTTTACGAGTAGACTTTTTAGATAAGATTAAGTAATGTATAAGAAAAAGGGTTCCGAAGAGGTGTACTAGTGCTTTGCCTGGTAAGTATTTAAATGAAAAGAACCCCTAAAGCAATGAGCTCCTTATATTGAAGTAAGTAATAAAAACTGGGTTGAATCTGAAATCTTCTTCTAGCTTTTTTAGTAGATCCAGACCCCCCTCAACTTAACGATATTGGGGTACACTTTAAGAGCTTGGTTAAGAAAGTCTTACGAGTTCGAAAAAACCTTGTTGAATGTACGAATTACTTAATATTTATATACTTATATAAAAATATTGTGAATCAAACAGAACCTTATTTTTTAGGCTCCTAAAAACAGAATAACCCTGCCTAGAGCTTTTGTAATTGTTAAATCGAACCCGGAAAGAACGGAAGTGTGAGGGTTCAGGTGGGCACCGTATTTAGAGCCAAGATCTGTGCCAATAAGTAATAGTCTTTATGCCCTATATTTTACAAACCCCTCTATTCGGTTCCCGCTTTTCTTTATATTTGAATCTAGGAGTGCTTTTAAGATTCTGAGTTATCTACACCTTTTTATTTTATTGGGCTTTCGTTTTGTAACAGAAGGCACTAAGCCGAGTTTTCCATGTATATTGTATATTTTACACTAGCAGGTTCTAAGGATTCGCTGGATTGGCCCGCGTTTTTACGAATTTCCTATTTATTTATAAGTATTTTCTTAATTTATAAGAGAGTTTTCCTCCTTCAAGGGACTCCTTTTAGATAAAGGATATCTCTCGTCTTAAAACCTATCCGGACATAGCAGCAGTAAATTTAGATTACCAGGATCTGGATAAACTTTCTTCTTTGATCCTAACTAAGTTCCTTGTGACGCACTCCCTTTATTAAACTGAGAAAGACAAGAAAAAAGTTCTATACTTTAACCTTAGTTCTGCACACCTAAGTTCTTATGGGAAACGGATGCCCTTGGCTTAATTTCTTTTATTCCCTAACAGAATTTTTATCGTCTGGAATTTAAAACCCCTGGAGAATTCACACTTTTATTGTAACAAAATAAGGGGATCCTTTAGAGATACTAAGTTACTTGCAGAGAAAGACTTTGTGGTGAAGCTGTTTGGACCTACCACTGTAAGGGCCCTTTTACTGAGGTATACAAGAGTCTCAGAACGGACTGAAAGAACTATAACCGGGGATCCCTAATTCTTGTGTAGGAGCTTATGCTAATTCGAATAAGCTAGTAACTTAAGCCATTAGAGCTAATTTAGCAATTCCTTTTGTTATGGAGTGTTTCGGGAAGCTTGTTGATTAGAATAAGAAACGGATCTATAAATATCTTGTTGTTTCTACAGTAAATGCGATTCGAACTCAAGCCTCTACCTCAATTATGAAATGTCGAGGTGTTTCCATGTCATAAGTAAATAAGGTATCATCTCGCTAAAAGCTAGGGTATGCCTAAATTAAGGCCTAATTCAAAGTTATTCTATATAGGCGATTCTTGATGCTGTTCACACAAAGTTATCGGGCAGCTTTAGGCTTACGGAGGATACCCAATAAGTAAGTCTAGAGTAACTTATCTTGTACTATTGTTAAGAAAGGTAGAACCAAGAGTATTTCCATCGTCAGAATTCAAGTTGTCATAGACAAGTAAAGAGAATAACCTTTGTCAAAAGAGACGTTTGTCATCCTTTTTTAAGGTATATTATATAGAAGAAAACCCAAAAAAGAAAGACGTAAACCAAGTTCCCTTTTAACTCTGCAATTTCCGAGGCGAATCGTTATACCAAATAAAAAGTGTTAGTCAAGATTTTTGTGAGAGTAGACATAGTGTGAAAAAGTCTTGATTGTAAGCTTTTCTCTATCATAGGATCGATCACTTACTAGTAGAGAGGGTCTAAAGTTCTATGTAGCTCAAAGTAACCTTTTATATAAATTCTCCTGCCTTTTAAAACTACAAGAAATCTCGAGATTTGTAAAGGGAAGTCCTCCTGAGAGTTACTTAACGAACCTATCGAATAGGGGTTTTCAACTAAATAAGAAACTTTATATATAAAGGCAAGCACTCAAATTTCAGTTTTATCCAATAGATAACTCACTTTGTTCAAACAAGTTATAGATATATATATTTATATTTAGTGAGGCAATTCCTTGTTATTAGTCATTTTAAAATAATATATATTTTAAGGGTAGCCATGAAACACGAGTTCCACTACTCTTCAATAATTTAAGAGAGTGCTTTTTTTGTTCCTTTTAATCTAGAAAGGAATTTTTTTGGTAAGTAAATCTTAAGAGAAAACGACATGGAGGTTCTATTTCATTTAGTGCTTTACGTGGTTTATTACCATTAAGGATGACTATAAAAGTAATTTTTAAGGGGCTGCTCCTATAGGTAAGATCCATTTCTTCTTCGGAATAACGCAGGGTTAGAAATTTTCTTCTCTATTCTATTCAGATTTTTTTATGGCTCCCGTTTAAAAAACTTTTTACTGCCCTTTTTCTAGGGGTTCCCTTTTTTTTATTAATAGGGTTTACCTATTAATTTCTAAAAGATAGCTTTTTTTTAGAGAGTCACTTTTGTAGTATATAGTCTTTCAGGTTTCCTATTCTAGATAATATAATAAAGATATTGGGACAGGAGCGGGTATGTGTAGAATCTAGTTTCCCGTTAGGTTAAGTTATAACCGCTTTATTTATGTTGCTACAAGCAAATTAAATAAAAATAGACAGGTGTCGTAAGGCTTATACTGAAGCTGCAAGAAAGGATAACTTATCTACTCGCTTCGAACCCCACATCCCAGAGTTTTGACGGAAATTTCTTCCTAGTCATAGTGCTGACTCAAATAAGCGATCAAAAAAGTAGGGACCTATTCAATCAATTCAATATTAAGACGAGATATCAACCAAAGACTTACTGAAAATAGACCCTCTCTTTCAAGTTTCTAAGAGGTTCCGGCAAGAAGGCCTCTTTTATTGATTTTGCAATGAAGTGAAACAAAAAAAGCAAATCAAGGATTCTGCTGAAAGACTAGAACGCGTCCCACTTAAGGTAAAAACTTCTCGTGTACCCCTACAAAGAAATTTTTTAGAGTCAAACAACGGGATTCCTTGACGCCTTTTCCCTATAAAAGATTCAACAGTAATTAAAAATTCCAGTCTACATTACTTAAGAAAAAGCCCGCTAGGTGCGAAAAGGACCCAATTAGAATTAAGTAAAGCGTAATCTAAAACAAAGGAGAATTTGAAAATCGAATCCCTTAAACTTTACTTATCTTTCCTAAGAAGTTACTTCCCTTGTGGTTAGTTAAGTCTATATTCTAAAGCGGTATGAGGTAAAGTTTTGGAAGCTCTATTTATTACGGAGTTCTCCTTTTTGGTTTTATTTACCCAATTGAATAGGCTACAGGGAAAGAACAACCACCTGGATTTTCTATATTGTCCCTGTCTTTACCGCTTTGTCAGGATTCTTTTTGGGAGATCGGCTTAACCCGGATAGGAATAGAAGTAAGTTCCAGATAAAAAGAGGACTCCATAGTTTTTCTTTCTTATATTGTATAATAAACAGAAAAAGGGCTTTTTTAGATGGTATAAGTATTCAAAAAAATAAAGAATGCTTTGATAGCTTTAATTTCTGCTGAACCGGGGCAGTAAAAAGGGGCCCGTGCATTCTATAAAATGAAACAAAGTTTCAGACTCCTTCATTTGGATTTGTAGTCGCCCATGCTTTTTCCAAGGAATCCCTTGATTAATGCCACTTAACCTGTACTTTATATTTCTACGGAATATCTTTAGACTTTGATCCCAACTTTGAAAGAATCTTCTCTGAGGCCTGATATGATAGATTACTTTACTACCAAACCAAGTCCTTCTTAAAATTTCGGATTCCCCACGAGAAATCGAAGGCTTCGGGCCCCTCTGTTTGGCCCTTTCTTATCCGAATTGTAAGACCAATCTATATACTTGTCTTACAACAAGTTCCTTAAATGAATCGAGTAGCGCTCCCTTGCCAAAAAGACTCTTGCTTTTTATCTTAAATTTAGAATACAGACAGATTTTACTAAATTTCATAAAGAATTGCAATTTGAAAAGAAACTGACTTGCTTGCACCAACTAGAACTCTTATTGCTTTTTTATTTAAAAGGAATTCCTCTTATTTTTGTTACTTATCCCAAGGCCTTAGAGGACCCCTTTTCTAAATAAAGATGAAACATCAGGACTTCTTAGATTTAGTTAGTACTAAAGACTTCCTAACTCTAAAAATACGCTTATACCTTTCCTTTTTAGATTCTTAGGCTTCATTACTCAATTCCAATAAACTCATAGAAAATTCTTAACCAGATGTGTATTAAGCCTTTACTCTTTCTGGAATTGACCCAAAGGGAGCCCTTGACTTCTTCCTAGCCTTTTGTTCTACCCAAAAGTGGTAGCTGTTTCTTTATTCTTTATCTAGTGTATTATAATGTGAGTTAGTCTAACCTTAAGCGCCCCCTTACTTTATTAACAGGGACTCCTTACTCTTCTAATTGAATAATAAAGCCAAAATTTTCTCATCGCAGCCCGGAATAATATAAAAAAAAGAAAAGAGCCTAGGGATACAGTTTACATAGGTGTTTGACACAGTAGCTGAACTTTTCAAAGTAATGGGCAAGGAAACTTCAAGACTTTGATCGTATATCCTCTACGGTATTTTTTCTAAATTTAAACTTCCAAGTTTTAACACTGGGAAATTCATAAATTAAGGGAAAAGTGTATCCTTTTGAAACAATCTCATATTGGCTTTACTACTTCCTCGAAATGCAGAAGACTTCGCCTTAAGGACTTGACTAGAATAAGTTTTCCCCTCCGAAACTCAAGTCAAGGAAGTCCTGTAATTATGAAACCCAGTATACTCAAAAACCCGCAGCCTTAACTGCTTCGTACCAAATCTAGAAAAACTCTAGCAAAATTTACTTGTGCACCCCAACAAGTTACTACTCAGATACTGAATAGGGGTACTCCGGGTCCAAACCTAGTCGAGAAATCCCATACTCCAAATAAAAATCATAGCTAAAGTAAAGTAAGGTTATATAAAGTAAATCCCTTGCTTCATATCTCACTTCTGTAAGGGAAATCTTGCTGCAAATGAATAGCCGAGCTACTAGACGCAAGCTATAGAGGGACTCCAAAAATTCTTGAGTAGTTTTCCTTTCCGCCAAATTACTTACTACATTTATTCTACTCCTATATCCTTGTAAAGTTATGTTCTAGTATAAAAGGGCATAAAACACTGGGGATAATATTAAGGAACACCTCTGTAGTTTTAAAAAACAAAGCAGAGTTACTCAAGAGGTTCTTAAGTCAAAAGATTCACTACTAATCTGTTAAGGAAAAGACTACTTATATTATATAATTCATTTTGCTATCTAAAGAATCCTTTAATACCAAATAGATTCCCTTTTTAATTACTGAGGAACCGGGGTCCAATACAGGAGACCACTTAAATTTTATTTTTATATTGCGGGTACTCGTTATATTCCTTATTGGAAGTCTTAACTCACTGCCTTTAGTAGTATTCACCGGATCTCTCCTACCTGACTTTCTAGGAGTTGTTGTATAATGGAAACCTTGGTGAAAGCCTTTACTGTATATAAGGGGATATACGTATGAGTCCCAATATCGTTATGAAATTTACCAAAATAAACTGAAGAATTTAGAAATCCCGACTGCGGGTAACTTGAAGGTATACTGATTTTTTTTTTCAAACCAGTAGAGTTCCTT
This sequence comes from Pelargonium myrrhifolium, assembly GCA_036897405.1. Taxonomy (NCBI): domain Eukaryota; kingdom Viridiplantae; phylum Streptophyta; class Magnoliopsida; order Geraniales; family Geraniaceae; genus Pelargonium; species Pelargonium myrrhifolium. Next base: position 31,109 of record JAYMTK010000042.1, on the reverse strand, counting down.
TTTCTATAATTAATAAAAAGTTCTCCTTCCCCTCAGCGTTTACATCCAAAGTGTATGAGTACTAAAAACTTTATCCGTATAATTGTATTTGGTTCTTCCCAAATAAGAACAGGAGAACTCAAGCTATTTTGTCTTTAACAAAGTGGGATATTAGAAGCATGATGACAACCGAGAAGCCAGACAGAGATTTTTAGTCTATCCTAAGACTCAGTGTTAGTTTTACGAAAAAGCGGAGTACTTTTAAGCTCGTATTTACTGGGACACCTTCCGTACCTTTGTACATTTATGAGTTTTTGCTTGGGTTTTTATAGCTTAAAAAGTTCCTATTGGGAGGCTTATTCTCAAATACGTACAGAAATTCCTCGGATTTCTTTAATCTTGCCCTAGTTGCTATTCTTTCAGGAGCTTTTTCGGTCATTGAATTCGGTATTTAAAACTTTATGTTACCTAGTAACCACTAGGAGTTTTCCGCTTACTCTTGATCTTATAAAAGTGGGCTCGCAAAAATCCCGATCAAGAAGGCATAAAGGCAGCCTTTCCTTTTATATCAAAATATAAATTCGTAATCTTGGGCATGCCGGAGTTGGAAGCTCTTCTTTTTATAAGGATACAATAAGGAGAATGTCCGAAATCTCTTGGATTTAACTTCCAATTACTGGGATTAAAACAGCATTAATTTACACAAAAGGGGTTTTCACTGTATAGAGTACTCAGAAACTTTGTTAAATTCTTTCTCTTGCGGATTCCGCATAGAATTAAGGGGTATGGCAGTCCTAGAAGTCCCTTTACTTTAAAGTAACTCAGTATGCGCTTTTGCCTGTAAGTATTGTTAATTACTATTTTTGTACTTAGAAACCCTTGATTGCGAACAAATGAAATAAAGTTACTGAACAAAAAGGAGTCTCTAGACCGAAGAGTTTAGCTTTCTGATAGAGTCTAATATGTGTTCCTAGAGTAGGACTCTTTTAGTTGAAACTTTTTAGTCTCAAATTGCAGGAGATTGAGGCTTTTTTTGTGAAAATTAATGTTTTTCTTATACTACAGTGTTTACTGTTAGAAAAGTCTGGTAGGTTCGCAAGTTTTCCTCTAAATTTGAGCTCTTTGCCAGTAAATCTTTCTTATTTTTCCCTTACTTTACTCACCTGTACCATACCTATAAGATTAACCCCCACTCTTAGGGGTTCTTTCCAATAGATTTTACTTCGATAAGCTTCTTAGGCAAAGAAGAGAAGCGGGATTCCCTTTTTCAGTAGATTTGAAAAGTTTGTTTTACTAAATTACAAGACCTAGAGGATTGAACCTATTCCATTCACAAGCTTGCCTTTTTCACACATTCGCACATAAGAAGACCCTCTAGTATTACCACACAAAAAAGCTTTAAGTGATTCTAGGTCTAAAAAGAGGAGCGAATTTCTTTAATTTAAGGGAAACCCTTTTAGTTTCCGAAGTGGAGATTCTAAAATGCAGTATCTTAGTATTCTCGGTTGAGCTAGAATATAATATAGTGAATAGTAAAACTGGGTTCTTTTCTCAAAAGAGTAACTGCGGGACCTTTGCCCTATTCAAAAAGCCAGATATAACAGGGCTTTTCAAAGGTACTCCTTTCAATTTGTGTAGTATGTATAGGTCAAGGCAATTAAAGTCAAAGTAGCAGCCAGATTGCTCAACAGCAATAGAAAATAGAGACATTTATAAGAAAAATAGGCGGCCTTAGCGGGTCACAAGGCCTATAATAGGCAAAAATTTTTTTTAGTCCAAGAAGTCTAAACTATTTTAGATATCAAACAAAGCAAAAACCTTCAGAAGAATTTAGAATAAATCTAATCCACACCTCAAGCCTCTGTAAGCTGTCAGTCAAGGAAACTTTGTCTTTGGTAGACCCTTTCTTTATAATGCACTATTTCCAAGAAACTCTATTTCCTTTTTAGGGACCCACAAATAAGAAAAAACAGGCATCGGTTTCAGTATAATAGAACACTTGTTAGGAGTTCGAGATTTCTTTTTTAGTCTATACTTTTGAAGTCACAAAGTATCCGGTGTAAAAACGTAAAACTTTTTATAGCGGGTGTTTTACCAATTTCATGGTATTAATAAAAACCAAGAAAAATCCTACATAAACGGACCTCCTTACCTTAGTTTAGTAGAGAGGAAGCCCGAGTACTGAAAGAAGTATATTAAAAATTAGGTGCCTCTAACCCGACTCAACTAGAAGTGGGTGGGTTTCTCTGGAGTCCCTGCATTTTTTATTATATAGCAGCAAGCTCCTAGCTCTAATTATTGAATTCGACAGGAACTCCTTAATACCACTTAACTTTTCCTAACCTTAACTATCAAAACGAGGATTCCACTCTCATGTACTCAGTATCCCCCGAAAAACTTCAGCAGTTTCAGTGACAAACCGAGTAAAAATATCTAAAAGCAAAAACTCTGATTTATTTACTTGCCCCTTCACGAGTCAAAGAAAGACTGCTAATTATTATTTGTAACATAATCAATCTGATTGCATACTTGATTAAAGGGTTTATGCTTAATTTAGGGGCATCAATAAAAAACCACAGGGAAACTCTCCGAGTCCTTTTTACTTTGTTTAAATAACTTCTTGTTTTATAGATTTACTGGGAAGCTTGGAGCTAGGTAAATTTTTCATATCCCATCAGACAGCACCTTTTTATCACTTGGCGCCTTTTTCTGAACGAAAGGAAAAGGTATCCTACGTTATAGGGTAAGTAACAACTAGAGAAGCTTAACTCCCCTTTCTTGTTTTTTGAAATTCCCAGAGTTTCACAAGGGTCAATTTAGTTTTTAGTAGTAAGTCTCTTTACTAGCTTAGCTTTTTTTAAGAAGTTCCACCGTATCTCCTTAGAGTAACTAACCCTTAATTAGGTTTTATTATTAAGATACGTAAGGTACTACTCTATCGACTAAAGAAACTCATTCCAGGAATCCCTAGACACTCGTTTTTGTAACCGGGTGTCTGCCGGGTGTCCGTTACTTTTAATGAGTCTAATTTTAAGTAAGGGGGTCCTGGCAAGAATGTAAGTCTTTTTAGGCTAAAAGTTTAATATTAAGGTTATTAACGTCCCGAGGGTGAGGGGTTTTCATAAAACAAGTACTTTAATGCTTGCACCTTTCTCAACAAAGCAGAAACTTTTCTAAACAGCAGGTATCCAGCCGGTTCCTGTAGGGAACTCTTTATAATACTACTTATCGAGAAGACTCTATAGACTGCTTTACCAAGAATTTCTTTAATTTAGTGCTTTCCGTTTAAATAAGGAATTTCAGGCTTCAGAGGAACCAATTATAGCTTTGTAGAAACTCGCTTTAAATAAAAAGTATCCGGCTAGTAAAAAGAATCAAATTTATTCTAATTGGAATGGGGGAAGGTTTGTCTATAGAAAAAGCAGTCTTTATGAGGTTGGTTGAGGCTAGGCTTCTGTTGAAAAAGTAGACTCAAATTTTTTATATCTAAAATTTTTTGCGGGTCAGTTGTACTTAGTTTCCTTTTCGAAAAAAAGGGCTCAACTGCTTTTATTATATAATTGTACTCTCGTTAACTACATGCTTTATAATTATATTATAGTAAAGGCTGCTTTTTTGGAACAGAAGCACTAAGTCTAAGTTTTAAGCCCCTTATCTTGTTAAAGGAAAGAGTACTTAGCTATTTTATTTATTCTCTATTTTGGAGTTAACGACCCTTAAAAAAATGCACCGAGGCTTGATTGAGTTTTACCAGATATATAGCTCATCCTATACAAGTACAAACACTTTCTTTTTTGACTTTTAACCACCTATAAATCTACCTTATCTAAAAGGGAGTTAACAAGAGGACACTTGAATACTTTTACCAAAAAGAAAAAGGGTCGCTCCTATTACACTTGTCAGCTTCCTCTTAAGAATAACTTAAGAAAAAGAAGTCTATCGGGTTTAGCTCCTTTGCGAGACGGGTTTGCTTTTAGGAGTCCCAGTTACAAGGTTCAGGTACAAGAAAGAAAGTCGAAGTATAATATCATATTGTGCTTTACCATAATTAGATAGGATTCCCTTTTAACTTTGTTGAAGTAGTCCATTATTATTACCGGAATTAGTACACCCCAAGGCGCCCCTTTTTGCTATATTAAGTTGTTTTTTTACTCTCCCTTCTGAGCAAAGCTATTACACATAAAAATAATTGCGAGGTACCGGATACTAAATACTGAAAAATCTTATAAAAAAAAGATTAAAGCTTTATAGTCCTACTCAACTTAATTTTTTTTATACAACTGCTTAAGGGACACCCCTCTGGTTTGGATTAAAAATGAACGGGGGTTCTTCCACTTTCAAGGAGGTTCCTGCTTTTTAATTAACTTGTTTTTGCAGGTTTATAGTATAATGGGGAAAATATTTTCTTCTTCCTATTAAGCACGAAAAAAGATTTCTTAATGTCCCGTATCTTCATTTAGCGATCTTATGCCTTCGGTTATCTCTGCCAAGTGGTTCCTGTGTCTTCTTATCTTCTTGCAATCCTCAATTTCAAGGAGGAAACCTTTTTTGTATTCTCTACTCCTTGTAGTACTCCCAAATAAATATAGGCTCCTTGCTTGTGGTATTTTTTGAATTACACTGTCTGTATACTCTTTGTTATTATAACTCCTGATCTAGCAGGAAAAACCCGGTATACTTACTAATACCAGGCTTCCCTTGATGTAGACTTTCTATTTACTATGTAGGAGTTACTGAGATTTGATTAGTTAGCTTTTTGCGACCTTTTATCCTATATACAAAAATGCGAGGTACCTTACCACTAATTAATTATGAAATATCCACAAAAATACTAAAAGTATCCGTTTGAGATATTCTTACGGAATTCTATGGTAAAGCATTCATAGAAAAATGAAAACTCCCAAATATACTTTACCGCTAAACCCCTTCCTGTCGAGGCAACTTCAGAAAGATTAAAAATGAGAAGCTTTATATACCGCTTACAAAATTTATAATACCAAAGACTTTCTTTTTAAATTGAAACTACAAGATCCCCATTAGTAGAATTCTTGAAAACCAAATCAAATTCCAATCGAACAAACTTTAGATAGAGAAAGAGAAAATCCACAAAACATTATATATTACTGGAAATTCTTTAGTAAAGAATTTACTTAGATTAGAAGTTTAAATTTTAAGTTTATTTACAGGTTCCTGAGCTGTCTATACTAGATGAGTGTAGTTCATAGAATAGACGAGGTTTCTTTAATTAAGATGAAATATGAAGTGTAATGGAACCTAACTAATGGGTTATTTTTAAATACTAAAGTAATATTTATATAAATAAGGTTTCGTTTCGACTGCCATTACTATTACTATAGGGTATATAAAATTTCTAGTACTTTAAAAGCAGGAATCCTTTACGAATATTAACAATTAATAGAATATCTTAGAGGGTTCATACTATTAGCTATTAGTCAGAAAACTTTCTTCTTTATCTTATTCATTAAGCAACTCTAGATTATAGCTAGAAATCTGGATCCCGACCTCAAGGACCCCAAGATTTTTGCATGCAAAGCAAAGTTTCAACACCGAGGAGCTGAAGAGAGAATACAAGTATTCTATATAAAGAATTAAAATAGATTCCATATCTGGTTTTTCTAAATCTTTAGCCCGCTTTTCCTCAGAATTTTTACTCTTGCTTGTCAAACAAATAAGGGTTCAACTTACTAAAGTAAAACTTTAACTAAATTCTTAAAAAGTATTCAAAACCTTTTTAGGGGTGCACAAAGTCTCGCTTTACTGCTTGGCTTGGGAATTGCTTTAACTATGAACGGAACAAGTACGCTTTTTCTACAACTACAAGAGGACTGATATAACGAATCTAGGACTCGTAATTCTATGATTTTTAAGCTAACTTTGGTTTGGCTGGAGGTAGTGTGACGACTCATAGATGCTATGGGGCTCTGGATATAAAAGAAAATTTCCGAAATTCGCTCACAACTCCTTTGCAGCTTAGTTGCTTTATCTTTGGTTAGATTTTATGGGGACTCCATGGCAGGCTTAGATTACCCATTCTATAAGGTTCCTAAAACTTGTTATCCTTTTTTGTAACTACTCCCAAGTGTGTCTAATGTGCTTATTGAGAGCTGCCCCTATTATTAATTTAAAGTTATGTCTCTAGTTTGAAAGATTTGGTACTTAATGAGGTCTGAGGATTTTTTTAAACTTATCTATTTACTTTACTTTGTATCTTCAAGAAGCTAAGGTTTAAAAAGGTATAATGTCTTACGAATTACACTAAGTGCCTTGACTAAAACAGGAAACTTTTGAAAATGACTCATCCTTAACTTAATACTAAAAAACAGAGCTCTAAAAAGGGACGCTTATATCCTACTATTCAATTAATGACATTAGTTTTTTACAATTTAAGCGAGGACCCCTTTTTATTTTAGGAAAGAAAGGAGTTTTGGTTCTTGCAAGGACTCTGTGCTGGAAAGGCAAGCTTGAGTCTTAAAGAAAAGCAATGTATTCTAATTCTAATGGGATACGCTCTTAAGGGAATTGCTTCTTCTAATTCCTGTTTTGGAAAGCTAGGAGGTACACTTTCAGGGTAGATAGAGAGGAATCTTCTCTTTTGGTTTGTATTGATAGTAAGCTTCTTTGTCTTAGTGGGTATAGGTAACCAGATTCTATTTCCTTTGTGAATGTATTCTGTTATAGCAGGCTTAGAAAAGCTTTCCTTAGTTTCCTTTGGGATCGCAGAGAGTGGTTATCCTTAAGAGGGTAAAGACAAGACAACATTTGTAATACCTCTGTTTTCTAGTTCTAATTGTAAGGCAGTAAAGCAAAGGTTCTCTGATGAAGGGGATTTCATGAGCGTGGGTACCAGGTCCTCCTTTTCGAGAAGGTCCATAATGAAATTGTAGGAAAAACTAAATTCCTTTTCTTCAGCATTTTTTGTAAAGGATTTACTAGCTCTAGCTGAGGATAAATGGCATTCTGGATAATCATTGATATTGTTAGTTAGGAGTTTTCGCTGGATTAGTTTTAATTCTTGAAAGTTTGTAAATAATGAGGTCTAGAATTCAAAGTAGGGTGATATAATTATGGGTTATACAACAGGAAGCAGCTTAAGAGGCATCTAAACTGGCAATAAGAAGGAATCTTTTCTCTACACTTTAGTACTCATTTCTTTTGTATTCATATTATAATCTTTAGTTTTAGGATTCCTTGTATTTACTAGAAGGGTTTTTCTTATCTCATGGATTTCTTTATCCTTGATTTTATTAGAAAAGCTAGTGGGCGCAACTGTTTAAAAGCAAGGAGGTTTTCTATTATTTGTGTTTTCCTGGGTTTATGTAGGGATACTCTTAAAATATCAGATATAATTAAGGGAATGTATAATCAAAAATCCAGTGTAAGAGAGACTAATTCTTGGTTGTACTAATTCCTTTACCTTTAGAACCCTTAAAGTTCCCCGTCTCGGATATTTCCTAGTCTTTCCCTGTTTACTTTAGAGTTCACAAGATACCATAATCTTATAATAAAGGAGGTTCCAGTTTAGTCGTTTAACAAGGGGAAAAGAAAAGTATTCCAGAACTGACGATAATTGTGTATAGCAAGTAAAGGTGTTCATTCTACAGATAATAAAACTGCGTAGTTTACTTGTTGACAATTAGTATTCCTTAGAGTTTAGCAGTTTGTGTGCAGCTAAGATAAGAGGAGATTTCAGAGTAGTTACAGTTTTAGTTCTTGGTAATGGTATAGCCGGAACGGATTCCTTTGTGTTTGGCAGCAAGGATAGAAACTTGAGCTTAGACTCACTTTTAATAGCAGGTGTTGTTGCTAAAGGAGAGGATATAACATAAACCAGATAATTTGTAGCTCTTAGCTTTGACAGTTGTTCATGGCTTTAGTTCTTAGAGAAAGCTGTCCTTTGTAAGTGTAGCTTTATGGGATTTACTATTCAGGTCAAGTTTTCTAAGGGCTAAAGGGGGGGTTCTTCTAAAACATAGGAATGAGTCTAAAAGGTATAGAAGGTATAGAATACTTGCGAGGATGCTTTATCACAGCATTCTGGAGAATCCTATGATATTGGTTAGGTTTCCATCTAGATTATTCTTGAAGTTTTTTAAGTTTCTGAACACCCTGATAGTAAAAGAATTAAGATTTTGTTTCGGGAATAAAATAACTAGAGTTAAAGAATTTCCGTTCAGTAAAGTAAGTCAAGTTTTAGTGTCAAAGTTTTTTCTTGTTCTTGTATTAGTGTAAGCCTCTACTATCACGTATACTATACGGCATTAACCTAACCTCCTAAAGGTTTAGGCAGTAAAATAAAATGAATTTCTTCTGTACTTACAAGGTTCTATCCTCTATGTACGAATAAAAGCATAAAACGGGAGGGAATTTTTCTTAAAAAGGGTAACTTTCATAGTAGAACTACTTTAGTAGTGCTTTCCTGTATCTGTCCTTGAAATAAGTAAAAACCCCTAAGGAAAGAACATTAACTAAACTTTCTTTTTCGGTAAAGGTGGAAAAGGTCTCGGAGGAAACAGCTTTACTTAAGAAGTACCTAAACAGAAAATAAAGAACACTCTAGATAGAAACATTAGCATTGTTCTATTCTATTTGTATTCCTTTTCCTTAGCCTTTTACAGGAAAGTAATTAAAGAGGGTAGTTGTTCTTTAGGGTTCCTTGTTAGTTTTCTAAAGGGGCTATAAATGTCTTTAAACGAATGCAAAAAGGACCCCAGGATAGGCTAAGTTAAGTAGTGAGTGCATTTAAATAGCCTTACAACTGGGTGGTTTAGCATTCCTACAATAAATCTAGATTTGCGTTGTCCTGAGTTTTTCGCGTTCTTAAAGACTTTTCGTAAGAGTTTCTTTCTAAAACTTAAATTCGCAGTAGTCTATAATATAATAGTACTTACTTTAAAAAAGTGTGATGTAGAGAAAGTTTTCTTTTAATAATTAATAAATATAACAAACCTTTTACTTATTAATCTTAATTCAAGGAGAGCCAATCAGATACAAAAAGCATTTAGTATTTGGTAGTAAAAAAATAAGAGTACCCGGTCCTAAGGTAACCCAGTTTACAGGGTCCTTTCATTTTTGTGCCTAATAAGACCCTATGTATATGCAATAGTTTATGCTAAATTATAAATAGGAAGCATACTCCCTTAGTGGTTATAAAGAGGTAGTCCCAGTAAGTTAGTTATCGCAATTCTAAGCCTTCTTAAAGAATAAAAGCAGCCCTAAAAGGCCCCTTTCTTTAATTTAAGGTCTTGCAGATCAAAGGGGGGGAATCCCGTAAGTTTTGCAAGACCTTAGAAAAAGAATAGCCAGGGCCCTTTTATAGGACTGGTTTAGAGTAAAGGAAAACAACCTTAAATACTTGGCCTCGAAAGTAAATCCGCTTTCGAGTTTAGTTTAAGTACAGTCTTAGCAAAATAGGGTTCTCTAAAAGTAATTTTAGCTTACGAGAAGTAGGGGGTGACTTAAATTTTTTGCTGGATTGCACCACGGCTCTACTTTCTAATTAAAGTTACTTATCAGTATAATTAGACTTTGTGCTATAAACAGCTAGCACACATACGCCGATAACTTCTGAGGAGCTGCCTTTTTGGGGGATAATAGAGGAGGTATACAAGAATTTCGTGGGCTTTTTCTTTTTCAGAGCGATAAGATAATATACATATATATATATAAACAAGCTCTTTTACTTATTTACGTAGACGGCGCTCCCTAAGTGGAATCCAACATTGCCGTATTAAAGTGTGCCCGTACTTTACTAAATCTGAATCGAGGTTTTTAAGGAGCATACGCGTAGAGAAGCTATAAAATTTTGTATGCTTACATTAATATAACTCTAACGAATACCAAATAAGAGGCCCCTTACCTTGAAAAATAAAAACTTTTAAGGCGCCTTTCTTTAAATTTAAACCCCCCTATTTCAAGAAATTACTCTTTTAACTGCTTTACTTGGGTAAGCTAATCCCTACAAGGCTTTTTTCTAAAGCATTTTTTGCTGCTCATTTTAACGGGGCAGGCCTTGTTAGCAAGAGAAGTCAGTCTGAAGGTTCGGGGCTGTTGACTTAAGTAAACCGGGTTTTCGATTATTCATAAATTTATACATCTTCGGCTAAAATTAGCTCGTTAAAATCCCTTAAGCTATTGTATGTTGTATTTTTTGTTGTTTACACTTAAAACGCGGGTGCGGAGTGCGAGGGTTTATTATAAAAAGGCTTGGGGATTGCTTTAGAGTGGTATACACTGAGTGTTTACTAGCTACCCCTAGGTTTCCTTTTTGGAAAGGGCAATCTTAAATTGAGTTTTGGTCTCTGAGCAAGGGGGTGCCTAATGGACCCTTCTTTTTTTTTTTAGTTTTAGGGCCGGGTATGATAATTTCCAGTATTTGCTAGTTCTAGAGTTCTACCTATAGGGTCTCATGCATTTCCCCGAAAACAGAGTCTTTTTTCTTTGGATTAATGCTAGTTGCTAAGAAGTTCTAAATATTGGATTTACCCCCTACATCCTATTACTCTACCCAACACCCTGTCTGAGCCCTTTACGCCAAAAGCGCATAAGCAAAAACGGGGGATCTCCACAAAAGGTTAAATTCCTAGGCAGAATCCCATAGAAATGTAATACTTTATTCTTACTTTTTTATTTACTTAACTGACTTAGCAAGAGAAGGGGCTGGAGCCTTAGCAGCTACACTAGAAGACTAGAAGGAGCACGAGGATACGCTATAGGAGCCGGGAGAAGAAAAGCGATCCCTATACAGATAGAACCTAGAATACCCGTCTTTTGGGTTACTGTACTCTATATGTTTTAATGTAGTTTACAGTATTGTTGTTGTTTTTAGATATTGTATTGGTTGCTTAAGATTGTCTTGTCTAAGGTAATATGCTAAAAAGGGGTCCTAGGGGAACTCCTCTAAACGTATAGTAGTTGTTTCTTTTAAGAGGTATTAGTCTTTTTTTGAGATAGTCGTAGGGTATTTTCTCTTATTAAGATAGGTATAATTCTGGGATTAGCAACTAAGGTACTGTCTTAGTAGCTATATAGTATAAAATAAAGGCGGTTTTTCTTCCCTGAAAGCTGAAAACAAAATTCTATAAATATAAAGGGTTTGTAAAAGTAAAGAGTTAAATAAGCTCCTATCTGGGAATACCAGGTCTCATTATAAATAGAGAGGCCCGAAAAGAAAAATGTTAAAAAGGATTCAATTTACTTAGAAGATTTAAGGAAAACTCGCTCGATCAGTCTCTTTTTTGTACTATCCTAAGGACTTTGCTAGATATCAAAAACTTCAGAGAACTTTTATTAAAATGTAACTCACGTGAAAAAAGAGAATAAAAATTCTGGTTTACAAAACAAACTTATATCCCGGAAATCCTTGACAGGTGGTAAAAACGCGTAGGAGACACTTCTTAGGCTCTTAATTTTCTTATGAAAAATTTTGTTTATAAACTCATCTAAAATATAATGGAGTATCCTCCCTTCAATTTCTTTACATGAAATGAACTTAAAGAATTCTACTAGAAATTTACTGTGAACTTTATTTCGAGCCCACGATCCGCGTCTCTATTAGAATTCCTTTTAATTCTGAATTTCTTAAAGGAAAGCAGTGGACGCTCTTTCGGAATACTGGGATATAGGAACCGCTCTAACTATAATAAAAAAGCTCTAGAACTGCTCTTTTTCCACTAGAATTTCGTCGAGAATCTATTTAATAGAAAGTTAAGCCTGGCATTAGGGGATTCCTGCTTTAATTTTTAGTTTTTACAAATAAGCTTTTTTTTAGGTTTGCGAGGAACCCCGACTCTATAGCATTAAAACTTTTAGGAATCTAAGTACAAGTACACTCAGCGAATTTGCGATTATAGTACAGCTCTACAACAAAAGAAAGGGAAAGCCTCGGACTTTAGGAAGCACTGTGTAGTTTCTAGTCTTTACGCATTTTTAAGAAGTGCCCGTAGTTAAGGGGCCCCATCCCCCAAGCACAAGCTTTGACTTGACTTTATGGAATTGCGGGATTTGAATTACAAAAAGAAATCTCGCTATAGAAACCTCTAATTTAAGAACTGGAGTCAGTATCTTAAAAGTTTCCTGATAAAGTAAATTCTTCCCGGTAACCTGGTAAAAATCAACCATTAAGTGCTTGAGTATACAGGGCTGGCTATAAGATTGACTTTTATAATAAAAGACTTGGCTTTGCCCATACCTAAGAGCATCCTTTACTCCTTAAATTTCCTTTTAAAAGTCGCTATTAGGTTCAGGGTTGTTCTTGTAGTATATACTATGGGACTTCGAACTCCTGTACTTTCTGCTTTTATGTAGCTAATACCCCTCCTGCCAAAGCTATAGTGTTACTGCACTCTGCCTAAGATCTATAATTTAAAGTAAGTCCTCTTTCTTCAGTTTGAATCCAGGTAGGAAAAATAGTAGGAAGATTTTAGCTTTCTTGTTATTTACTTCTCTACATAGTTAAGTCTAAGAACTGCTGAATTTCTTTTTAGGAATACCGTTTTACTAAGAAAGGAGTTTGGGAATTATAAGAACTTTTCGTGATATGAATTTTTTGGCCTTTAAAAGTTTTAGAGATTTTGTAGAGCCTTATACATAACTTAAGTAATTAATATTAATAATAACTTAAAAAGTAAAGCTCAAGGATGCTGCTAGGAGAACTCTTTGATATCTTTTTTCGCAGTTTGTTAAATTAATCATAAAGGTTTTGCCCTGGTTGTTCTTAGTTTGTTGCCCCTTTGTGGAGATTCCATAGATTATAAAAAGAAGTTTAAATTAAAGACGGGAAATACGTCCTTCAGGAGAACCGGAGTCGCTTAGACAAAGTAATATTATCTGTACTCCTTTAAATCTGGGGAACCCTGGGAGTAAATGCTGTGTAATGGGAGGGTGTTGTAGGTTTGAAACACATAAAGAATCTCGTTATTTTTAAACAACAAAGAAGTTTTTCTATAACTTGATCGGAGATTCCCTTAAGGGGTTTCTTTAATTAATATTGATAATTTGGAGTATACCCTAAGAATTACGGAAATGCTGCTATATTACAGAATCCCTTTAAGCCTCTCCTTAGCAGTGCGAAATATTTAAATTTTTACTGGTTTGTTATTTATAGGGCATTTTGAAAGTTGGTTTAGACCCGTCACGGGCATGCTTTTTTGTTCTTACCCTGTAATTTAAGAAAGTCGTTTTGAAAGGAATTCTTAATGAAATGAATAGGAAAGATATAAAAAGGCTTAGGAGTTTCTTAACTAAAAAGGGTCCTTTTAAGGGAAGGTTTCTAAAAAGGAATTTTATTATAGGAATTCTAAAACATGGGAGATTTTGACTCTTAAGGGCTCTCTTGGTATACCTACAGGGTATCTAACATAATAAAGGAAATATTTTATAAGAACTTCAGGATTATTCTATTCAATCCATATCCAAAAATTAGACACACTCTTTTCTAAAACTTTTTATTTCATTCTATTTGGTAAGGGTTTCCTAGGCATAGGGATGCAGAATAATACGGGTCCGAGTAAGATACTCGTCAAGGCTCGTAAGAAAAAGCATGAGGTTTAAAGACAGGTACAGCTACAAGGATAGGTCTCTTTTTGAGAGTATAGAGTGTGGGTATAAAACGAGGTAAGGAGTAGCTGTTCTTATAAAGTATATAGGTATGCTTAATATACTATCTTACAAATACCACCTTCCGATATGCTACAGTCAGGAAGAATAACTAGCTCCTAGACTTATAGTTTTTCTCCTCTCTATGTCAGTAAGAAGAATAGGAAGTTTATATATAAGAGCACTACTATGCTATTCCTATAAGGAATAAAAATAGAATAGTAAGCTACAAGACTACGACTACACAATAGCTCCAGGTACAGGCCAAAAAGAGGGAATACCCTATTAAAATCATACGGTACTTTACGAAAGCTATCAATTCCTTATTTTGTTAGTTCTTCCCTATATAAAATAGGCAAAAACTTCGGGGAAGTTCTATTATCGAGGGACTTAATTCGCTGATCGAGGAATCAAGGTTCTTACTGAACAGGATTGTTATAAAACTTAGAACTAAAGTTAGTAGGATACCTCTTAACTCTCAGGCTTGAGGTTCTAGTAAACAAGGAGGAGACTTCTTAAGGTATTTCCCTTTCCCGGAGTTCCTTAGTTTAAAACAATAAGAATTTCTAGGACGAAAATATTGTAGCATGAAGAAAGGTCTAGAGCTGTTTCCGGAATAGTTGAGATCAAGCAACGCAATCTTTTCTTTTAGGTCGGCAATCCAAAAGACAGTCAATTCCTATACAAAAAATCCTTACGAGTCGAAGAATATTCCATACAAAAGAGTGACTAGGTCTTTGTATAGATTTTCCAAATGTTCAAGAAAGAAACGAAGCAAGAGATCTCTGCTTTTAGGCTTCGGATTTAACAAATTAGTTAGCTACTTAGCTTTCTAAAGAGTTAATTCCTGTTTATCGTTCTGGAGCTTAAGAAATTCATTTTAATAAAGAGGAAGTCTGGGGAAGTCCTTATTTGTGTTTCTGTGTTCCTAAAGTAATGAAATGGGATAAGGTTCTCCCCGGAGTTTTAAAAAGCTTACTCAGGAAACCTCGCAGAAAAAAGTGATACCTTCTAGAAACTCTCGGCCTTGATTTACCTTTCTGTTAATTTTGTTTACTCAGGAGTCTCTCGAGCAGGAGCTATGAATATAATATAAATATAATAGCAAACGCTCCGACAAGGTATTCTACTCCAATTTAGTGCTAAATGATAGGAGGTTCCCTTGTAAATGACTCAAAAAATTTTATTGTAAAGCTATTCTATTCTGTATTTATTACTAAAGGTTTAAGACCTGCTAAGAGAGCCGTCTCGAATAGTATACTAAACTCTTATTAAAAATGAATCCCGAGAACACAGAATATCCGAGACAGTTCTGCTCCTTACTACGTAAATTTAAACTCTACACGGAAAAAACTATAAAGACACGTAAAAAGGAATCTGATAAAACCTACTATAAGGTCATTATCATGCGTTATAAGAGGGGCCCCCACGTGGACCCTTTTTTCTACAAATTACTGGAGTTTTCGTTAGTACTTTTTGACTCACCTCTTAACCAAACCGAAAGCTCTTTAATTTAAACCCAAGAGTACCCCACTACTTTTTTTAGAGTTGTATTATAAGCACAAAGAAAATCCATAGAATTCTTTTTACCGCAGTCATAGCTCTGCCTTGATCCGAATAGAAACCTATTCTTTATAAGTTTCCTTAAGAGCTCATTAATTTGGTAAGTATTCAGTATAGTATTAAAAATGGAAAAAGCAATCATAGTTTAAAGCTTTACCTTTCGTAGATTTTAAGTAATAAAAGAGAAAGACTATTAGTCTAAGTAACACATGTATAAATTTCAAATCACGAGCTTTGGGAGAGTAGTACTAACACAAATGAGAGTAAAGGTATTGGGCAATCACGTGTAAGCACTGTTTTAAAGGTTCATAAGTAAATCAAATCACTATAGGTACAAGTTTACATACAGGATTTAGAAGGGTTCCCTAAGAGGACTAACCCGTTCAGTACTTATATCACAAGCTCGCACTTACTTAGAGCAGAAATTCCATGTATTAAATAAGGTTGGATCCCCTAGTTAACCTCCGAAAAAAGCTTTGGATGGGTCATCTTCAGTGAGGCCTTTCTCTAGAACTTAGGATACAGCTCCGGCGGTATTTTCTAAAAAGTTCTCTGGACTCCTTTAAGGGAAAAATGACTGCTTTAGTCCTGATTCTTAGAGAGCTTTAAAGAAACGGAATAGGAATAACGGACTTTTTATTCTATATTTATAACCCATACTTTTAGATTCGATTCGGAACTACAGGAGGATCTGCTTCAAAAAAATAGGACTATCCGAGCCGAGATATAGAATGGGTTTGGTTGGTGCCTAATGGGATTACTATAATAAGAGAATCCCCTTCTTGGTGAATTAGAGTAAAACACAAGATTTGAGATTTGAAACAAACAATTAAGAGTAAAGTGAAAAAAGTTTAATTACCTTATTTAGCTTACCATCGAAAAAACTTTCCATATACTTCAACCTTAAGTCTTTTTAGAAATCCTTTTATAATGCTCTTTTTCCTTGAGCGATAGGTCCTTACAAAGCACCCTTTTGGACTAAGCTTACCCTATAGAATCCAGATTAGACAATAGCAATTTATCAAAAAAATAAGATCTCCCTTAGTCGAAAGGAAAGTAACCCAAGCTTGAATGAACTTTTTGAGCTATTTAGACGTAAAATTCCATAACAACTTAGTACGTACTCCTTTCTTGTAACATTTATCCGCAGTGTCTTGACTTTCTCCTTTTTTACGTTCTCACTAAAAACTCCTTGTATATAATTATAAGTATTATGTTTTAACTAGTGGTGTAGTACGAAAGACGGATATAGTAGGTTCCAGTCACTGCTTTTGAGTGCACTCAGTCATACTTATTTACTCCCCGCGGATAAGGATATTCTAGGGTTTTAACCCTTCCAGATTGTCTAATTTAGCCTAAGATAAACTACCAAAACTACAAAAGTACTGTTTCGAACGACACCTTTTTTGAATGGAATCTCTGAAAAGAATAAGTACCATAAGGTATAGATTCATTAAAGATTTGTTAAAAGAAGTCCCCTTCAAGTAGAGGGTCCCTTTTCGTTATTTATTTTAGTACCTTTTTATTACCTAGTATAATATATCTCTACACCTTCAGGAGCCCCTTTAAAAACAAAATCTTTGTTTTGTCATAACCTTGAGGTATGATAATGCAGCATACAGGTTTAAAATAAAAGCTTCATAGATACCTTCTATTTACTGGGTAGATATCCGATGTTGAGGCAAACCATTAAAGTAAAAAGGAAGATACTAGATTGTAACTTTCATATGGTACCGTTAAACTACTTACTTATTTTATAAATATTACCCCAAGTCGTCTATAAACCTTAGTTTTAGTTAGCAAAAAAACTTACAGAGGTATCCTTTGAGCTTCTTGTCTGTGCTATAAAAGGGGGATTTTCTAGGTTTGATACTGTGTAAATATTTTATTACTCTTTCAATTAGAAGAAAATCATTCTTTTTTGTAGAATTAGTAAAAACGGGTCACCCTCTTTAAGTGGCTGGATATTGGGATGCATTTGATGTAAAAACGTTATCCCGACTTGACTCTTTTCAATAAACTTTGAATTGACTTTTTGCCTGCTTACCTTTTTATCCAAGAATAGAGACCTCTAGTGCAGTGGTTCTTAGCTCTGTGTTTCTCTAATGTAGATATTCCCTGTTACAGACGCTAGTTTTATAAAAAAGCGGGGCTTCTTTCAAGATGGATGGCATTGCATTCAGATTTCCCAGCTAATCTAATAAAAAGGAAAGTCCGTGTATATGCTAAAGCCTAGAGAAGTATCTAATCGGATATATTTAAGGCAAATCCTTTAGCAGTTTAATCTAAGTGAACAAGGGTTCCCCCTTAGGAGTACCCAAGGAGCACCACTTTTAGTGATATCTTAGAAGAGACCCTATCAAGAGGTGTAAAATTCAAATTACAACTTTAAAGTCTAGGATTGTGATAAAAAAAGGAAGGATGGTGACTCAGTGGAATTCCTGTGAAAGCCTGCACTTTTTCGTCATATATTTTTAGATAGGGATCTAAAGCTTTTCTGTGGTTTTTGTTAATTAGTAAGATCCAAAGCTACCTATACTTTTAATCTATCAAGCCCCAGAAAAAGGAAAAGGAGGGTTCGTAGCAAATTTTGCTTGATCAAGGTACTTATACACCAGACTCCCAACCTTTTAGTTGTATTTATCAGTTTTTACTTTACTAAAGAGCCTCTTTTGTTTATATATTATCTTTTTCTAAAACAGAAACCTGGATATCGCTAAGAACTTATAAAACATTTAGACTCAGATTTTACAGAGGGGGTTGTAACACTTACGCTTAATACAATTTTTCTAAATAAATTACTAGCTAACAATTTAATTAAATTTTACTACTGGGTTTCCCTACGAGAATAAAAAGAATACTTTATGATACGGAAGGGCTAAGCTCTGTGTGGAATATGTACCTTGATTTCAAAGCATCAAACCAAGAGTATAATTTCAATTCTTATGTTGAGTTAATTTAATATAGAATTGTATAAAATAAAACTGGCAGTGCACTTGTGTTTTTTATCCTATATTAAGGAAAACTCTTATTCTTTATTAAGGTAAGATTTTGCTCATGATTTTAGTCTTTTGCCAAAAAAGCGTATAGCATTTAAAATTGATAAGTTCGGAAACTCGGGCTTACTATATAAAATAATAAAATAAAGGGGATCTTGCTAGCTTAAGAAGAGAAGTCCAAAATTCTCCTTTTCTTTTCATACCTCTACGTCGAGTACTTTCGTAAAACTTGTGACATAAACCAAACCCTTAGCATCCCGCAAATCCATAAGAAAAAGGTACGCAGTAATGTAATTAGAAAAACCAACTCTTAAGAAATTCCTAACTAGAAACAGATAGTCCAAATACTTTTTGGAAAAGGCTACCTAAAAAAGACTCTCTGCAAAAAATCTTTGTATAGTATAGACTAGGAGACTGTACTTTTATTTATTGTGGACAAAGTTCAGTTTTTGGCTCCTTAAATAGGAATCTTAGTCAATCGGCCGGAGCGCCGCCCTGTCAAAAAGGAAGCTGTGAGTTCAAGTTTTAGCGGTCCTGAAACTAGGAAAGTTAGAGGAAAAAACTTGTGCTTGCATAGGGCTGGGGTTAGGAAAAGACTTTAAGAAAGAGCCTAAGTTACTCCTTGTGAAGGCTAGGGTATAAAATTAGGGCAAAGCTTTCCTATTGGCAGTTTTTTTGCGATGGGTGTTATTGCTTTCTTCCTCTGTACTACTTTTAGGGATGCCTCAGGGGCACTTACCTTCTTATCTTAGCGAGGCATTTTTGAAAGTACTTCGTCTATAAAAACGAGCCACTTACTGGCAGGCAATTCTTTGGAAAATAGGATTCTTGTACTACTGTAATAGTTATGTAGGTATCTACAAACGGCATAGCTAAGAGGAGCCCTCACAAGGATTCGAAATATAGTTCATTGGGCACGAAAGGGAGTAATAGCTTACCGCGCCATCCCAATCCCGGGTTTTGATCTGCTCTGATATTATGTATATCCCGGTATTTATAGAACTCCTTGTACTAGGCGAATTCTATAGAAATCCATATGGAAAAAGAGTGAGCAAACAACGAGGGTTTACTTTAGTAAGAGTCTAAAGCCACAAGGAACCCCTAGAAGGTTTAGGACACTCAAAAATTCTGCTTTAGGTCTTCCTTACCCCGGTTCTGCCGGAATCCCTCTTTATCTTTAATAGGTTTTTTGATCCAGAATTTATATAACACAAACAAATTCTCACCTAAATTAAGCTTACTCAAATTTTTGGATTCTATTGACGTAGACTAACTCGGCTTTAGTCGAAAATACCCGTTTAGTTACGTGAAAATCAAGCTCTCTCTCTCAAGGAACAACCTTTTTTTGCCAAAAACCTCTAAACGGAGGAACACATAAGTAACCCGATTACAGAGCTCCCCCCTAATTCTTACAGATTTGAAGAGTTCCTACTTAGAAAATGCGATTCGAAGCTGTAGGGTCCGACTTAGGCGCATTCCTAACACTGCAACTCTACAGGCCTTGTCCTTTGAAAACTCACCCAGCAAATTACTCCTGATTTTTTTTGTCAAACTTATACTCTTCTTACCTATGATCCCGGGAGCCCTCTTCTTAAAAGCTAGACTCAGTATCCTATAGCCTATACCCCCTAAAGAGCGGGAAAAAACTGCCTAGACCTTTCTTTAGAGCTACCTTATACTTCACTATCTGGAAGGGAAGCCCTAGAAAGACCAGGGGACGCCGGCTTTTATTACAAAATTACAAAAAAAAGCGCTGCTTTATACTACTCAAATGTACTTTGTAGGCTACAGACCCCACTTCTTTTATTAATAAACTAGAAAATCCCTGAGAAATAAGGACTTCCTACTTCTTAAATCTAAAAATACGGAAAAGAATTCCTAGCTTTTAGAGACCCACCTTTGACTTACTTGGTTTAAAACAGAAAACATAGTGAAACTCTTTCTAATAAATTCTTTAGAACTCTTTTATTTACTAAGATAAAATACAGGTTCCAATCCCATAAAACTCCTTTTTGACTTAATTCTTACTCTTACCCATAAGTTTTTGTTACTCTTCTGCGTAGCTCAACCCCTAAACACGAACCTAGAAAGGGAGATTTTTGTTCCTTTTACAGGATATATTTCTGTCTCTAGTCAATAAAAGTGAGTCGTTAGAATAAATGAACATCCGGCGCTAATTAGACTGGAGGGGATCCTCTTTATCTTACCGATATCTTTGTATCTTTAAAACCTGGAAACTCCGGAGCTTAAATCTCATCTGAACTGCTAAAAACAACATAGAGCCCTATTTATATAATATAAAGCTGATTACAGAATCCTAAATACGAGGTTACTTTTAAAGTAGGGCCCTTTCATTCGACCCATAGGCTGATTTCCCGATTAAAAGAAACCCTATAACAAATCCAGAATTATCCAATTCCTTTTTTAACAAGAGTTTAAGCCTCCAGAAATACTAAGAGAAATCCTTTATATCCACTAAACACCCCTGTTTACCACTAGATTTATCTAAACCTAAAAAAGGATCCTACTGACACATGGCACAAAAACTCGAACTATATATATGCTATGCTCTCAATTTTCTTTCTTCAGTTAAGGCCCTTTATTAGAAAAACTTTAAGGGACATAACTGTAGACTTTCTAGGAGTAGCTATATCAGAAAAGAAATCCCAAATCAGTAGAACCCCCGCCAGAGTAGTTAGATTTTTTCCTCAGATAAATAAGTACCCTTTAGGATAGGAGTCCAGTAAGAAAAGAATAAAAAGAGTTTATAGTTTTACTTTTAGAGAAAGCTGTAAATTATTAGATACATGGCACCTCCTTTTTGAGACTCGCCTTACTTATATTCTAAGAACCTAAAACTGCTTTTAATTAAAGATTTTGGGATTATAAATCCTATACCAGGGGCTACAAACTATATAAAATATAAAATAAGGAATATGAGTTTTATAAGATTAAATAAGCGTAAACAAAGTAAAAGCCCCCAATTAAATTAAGTATACCAGCTGCTTTAGGGGTTTTAAGAAGGTTCTAGCTAAGATAAGTATAGCTTCTAAGATAAGAGGGGTCTTATAGCTCTTTAACAAGGTTTGGGTTCGGAGTAGGAGATTTTAGTCTATCTTAAAGAAAATAGTTTTCGGTCTAGCTCGTAAGAAAGTTATTTTGAAAGCAAGTAGTAATGGGTGGGTTACTTTGTTTCTAGATTTCCGGTTTCAGATAGTGAAGTTTTAGCAAAGAATTTCGTATCTGGGCTTGACTTTTCTGTACCTTACATCACATCTAATAGGATCCCCGGGTTACTTGCAAATTAAAAACTCGTTCTACTTTTCAAGTCAAGCTAGTATATCACAAGAGTATAGTTGAATAAAATGATTTCAAAATTCCTTTATTTAATTAATATTAATTAATAAGGGGGCTTGTACATTTTTAAACGATTGGTAAGTTTTTTTTAAGTCCTTGTAAACTCAAAAGAAGGACTTTCTACCTCTAGCGTATCCGAGTTTTTATAAAAAGTATTCTATCTAAAAGGGACTTTTGTCTGTAAAAGAAAGGGCGGGTTACCCTATTCAAATGTTCATACTCGGCAAGGAGAATACTAAGGGCAATTTAGACTAACTTCTTTAATTTAATGACGAAAAGGCTTGAACCATAGCTTTCTTGTTAAAATGACTTCGCCCTACTGCTGCTCCCTTTCTCCAAGTATAGGTTCGGAGTTTCCAGTAAGTAAAAGGAAGTCGAGTGAAAGCCTACTTTTTCTAGTTGTTGTGGGTTATAAATTCATGTTTATCTAATAGACTTCTTCCCTCTAAATTTATCGAGGTTTCCTAAGGCTCTCGATTACCGTACCAAAGGGGGGACCTGCTAGTTGTGGATTCCTCAGGTTACTAATTCTGAAATTTAATAGGAAGAGATCTGTACCGAGATTTTTATATTCGAGACGCTGCACTTTTTCGGCCCATAGCTTATAGTATAAAGTGGGTGCCTTGAGAAAGACCGCTAAAACAACTGTGGATTTTGTCCTTTATTTAAACGGGTCTCGCTTTCCTAATTGAATTAAAGAAAGAATAGGGATATACAAAAAATGTGCTTGGCAGAATTCACGGCAATCGCAAAAGGGGCATGACTAACAAACAAGGGAGTCCTAAAGTAGGAAGAAGACAAATCGAGGTATTATATAACTTCCTTTCTTGTTATTGTAGGGCTTTATAAATAGAGACAACTTATTTTATTAAGTTATTAGGATTTATACTCCTTATTTCTTTTCATTTTAAGGAGCTGCTCTTAGTATTTATCTAATAGGGATTTGAACCTCTGTAATTTGTGTTGACGAATTGCGGTTCTACTTTCGACATTGATAGGGGGTTTATATAAAATATAAAGAAAGTCTTTGGCTTTTGAAAAAGGCAATTTCCTTATATAAGCATAAGCAAGCTTCTAACCAGTTCTAGTTATGGATTATGGCAACCCGGTTCTTTAGGGAGGGCTCGATTAAGACAACTTTCTCAGGCAATCTTTCTTTTGGGAACTTTATTTCATAAAGATAATTTGAAAACTAAGAGCTACTAGAGCCGCCCCTTTTTTCTTTTATTAGGCATACTAAATTACAATAAATTGGGAAAAGTCAGGTTTATCGACACCGGAAGACGTCCGCCTGAAAAAAGTTTCATATCTAGAGACTCCGACTTTCGTACAGTAAGATTACGGAGAAATTCTTGCGAATACTATAAAAAATCTGCGAGTGTTTCTTGTTTTATAAGTTTTTTACTATTAAACCCCTCTCGTAATTGCTTTGTTGTCCCACTAAAGAATTGCTCGGGAGCCCTTTTGTGATTCAGAAAACCCCTGTTATAGTAAAATTGTAAAGTGGACGCCAGTGTAGTTGAGTATTCCTGCATACCTTTTGTTATTTTGTAAGTCCAAATTTCTAAGGGGCGAGCCTCTTCAGGCTTCGAAGGGGTCATTGATAATTGAGATTGGGTCTATCAAGGCGCTCTTCTTAAATTGAAACCTGATTTACTAATATCAAAGTATGAGGAGTTTGTAGTATTCTGGTGTCTAAAGTGTTACAGTATCTTGTAAAGGGGTTGCTTACAATCTTAAAATCTAATTGTGTCTAAACAAATGTTGTAGGAAAAACTTGATTGTCTGATTAAAAGAACTCCCAAGGCTCAATACCGAAAATTTCCTTCTCTAGGGGTTTCCTCTTATATAAAAGCTGGAGTTTTTGCCTCTACTAGGAACCCCTCCGAATACTTTAAAATTTCCACATTTATGGACTTGCTTGAGTCTACCCCACCTGCCCTGGCTTTTCTTTTATCTTAATTTAGTAAGAAATACCCTATTCTTAAACAGAGTCCCTTTTGTAGTTCCATTAAGGCAAGCTTGAGTTCAAATGAATAATTAGAGAAGGGATAATTTCCTATTTAGCTTAAACTTTAGAGCGTTATAGTGGGGGTCCCCTGGGTATGGCAACTTCTACGGAATTCCGGGTTAGGATCTCAAACTCAAAAGAAAGCTATAACAAACAGGAAATCCACCTATCTCCTGATAAGAAGTGACTTTATTACTCGCAATCCCCCAAAAGGAGTACCTGACAACAGAAAAAGCAATTCCAAAAAGAAGTTTCAATAAAAGTGTCTATTTCATACATTTTTCTTACTTTTGCATACGGCTGGACTCCTTTTTTCAAAACTCAATGTGATTTGTTAGCTAAAACGTTATTCATTTTGCGTATAAGGCTCGACTACTTTTTATGGAATCGAAGATGAGCTATACTAGTCAAAATGGGTTGAGGACTTTTGCCGTAGGTGAAAATCGAACACCCAAAAAAGTAGCATTCCCTTCTGTGAGGACTAGATTTTACACCAGTTTTTTGATAAAAAAGTAGGATCCATATAGTGGTAAAACCTTTCAAACACGATTTACCTAGTGAAGGGACCCCAGAGCAAAAGGAGTCCTTTTTTGACATTCAACTTAGGAAATCTCTATGCCTCTTACTCCCAAAAGAGCCTCCTTTCACTCGCTAAGAACTAAGACTGAACCCTCTTCTGAACTATACCTAAATGCGTCCCCTACCCCCTATTTCATTGCCCTTACTAGAACCAAGGCCTGGGTCCCCTACTCTCGCTACTCATATTCCTTCTTGTCTTGCTAATCAAATACAGAATACAAAACAAAGAAACCCATAAAAGCAGCCACTTACTCTCCTTAATAATAAGACTTCCTCTACAAGCTACTAGAACAAGACTTCTCATTACATTAACTCCACAGTAAAACATTAACAACATTAGCTACAACTCTTCGTGGAGATTTTTCATTTAACAATACCTACCCAGCTATCGAAGGGTTAAGATAAAAAAGGAAGGGGCTTCTTGTATTCTTTACATGCCCCAAGCGAAGATTACGAATAGTAGGTAACCTTGGTTACGGATCGGCGGAACGAACTGAAATATATTACCTAGAAATAGACAAGGTATCCAACTCCCCTTTGATATTTCTACGAATAGAAAACTAGGATGTAGCACTGAGTCGGCGGACTTGCTACTATAAACATAATGACATTACCTTGGGAAAATCCACCAAATAGATAGGCAGATATCTAGACTCCTTTCCCGATGTTAAGGCAATGCAATTAGCTCCTTCTTTGACACGGGTACTTTAAGTCCTCTAACTACCCAACCCACTTTTTTTCTCTTGGTGTTGTCTTGCCGGTATCAACGAAAAACTATGTATCCTTGAGACATCGAGCCAACTGAAGCCATTTTCTCATACAAGACGCCTTGGCGAGCAATACCAAATGAGACAGAGAACATGACAGAAATGCTAGGTTCACTCTATACCAGACACGAAAGACTAAGGGGCAGACCTTTAGGTTTGCGCTAACCGGCTAATGCATCTCGATCACAAGGAAAGGCTTCAGCTCTCTAATTGCTACATGCTCTTCACATAGAAAAAGAAATGACAGGAAACCAAAGAGTGCAAATCTCTCAAAAATCTGTCAGTCTACGCCCGCGTAGAATAGATCATTCCAGCTCATAGGTGACCGAACGGCCGCTCCAAAATTACTCGACCAACCTGCTATAATGATTCCATAAACACCTAATGAAGAAATAGCAAAGAGATAAAGTAAGCCTATATTCACATCTGATAAGACCATACCATAATCAAAGGGTATCACAGCCCAGGCGACTAGGCTTAACATGAAAGTCGCTACTGGAGCCATTCTGAAAAGGAAGAAAGATGCACTACTTGGCGATATAGGTTCTTTTAGAATCAATTTCAAACCATCTGCTATTGGTTGTAATAAACCGAAGGCTCCTACAACGTCAGGGCCTTTTCGTCGTTGAACAAAGGCCATCACTTTCCGCTCTGCTAAGACTAGGAAGGCTACTCCTAGGAGCAGTGGTAGAATGATTCCAATGATTTGAGCAGGAATAGCTACGTACGTTTTCAGTTTTCAGTTAGTCATGCTCGAAGGAGATACTACATGAGACTGACGGGATCTCTTCTTTCGAAAAAGCTATGGATCAAACAAAAGGAAGAGTAGAATAAAACTAAGGTAACCGCTAGGTATCGAAGATGAAACAGAAAAGAGACACACGAAAAATAGAAACCAAGAGACAGAAAGAAAATAACTAAAGGTAATATGCAATATTACAAGAACTAAGAATAGATACAAGAACAGACAAATGAAAGGCAGGAACTTGGAAGATAGATTTCAAAAAGAGAAGCTTCTTCGTCATCCAGAAAGGAAGCTCTTTCAATATCTACATGCGATACCAAGTGAGCCCTCTCTTTACCATACAATAAAATAGGATCCTTATACCTAGCGGACAAAGGGAGTAAGAAGTCAACCAATGCCTTCTCGTCGTCCCAATACAATTGACGAGTAAGACCAACACCTGCAAATAAAAAATTTGCCTCAGTCCGCTTTCCGGTAGCACTATACGCTGTCTTTCCCATGAAGCAGAAGGTTTTGAGTTGTCGTAATTGTCTATTATTGAAACCACTGGAATGGAATGCTAGGTATTGTAAAATCTTTCTCTTTTCTCGCAGGATTCTTGCTCTTTTCAGAAGATGCCTTTTAACTGACACGGAGAAGGGTTTCTTTCTATTCTTATGCGCCCTCACCAGAATAAAACGTTGAGAAAAAAGAGAAAGAAAAATGGCAGCCCTCTGGGTTGGCCACGAATCTCCCTTTAGGTATTGTAAATAAGAATTACATAAAGTGAGATCAATCTAATCTCCATTTGGAAAAAGTCTAGATCCCAAAGGTAGCTCTTACTAGGAGGTATCGTTTAGATAAGATAGAAAAGAAAGAAGCTAGCCAGCAATCCTTCATCCATGAGTATATGTAACCATTTGAAATCCACCATGTCGTAAAAGAAGGAATTCGCGATGGGGAGAGCAGAAAGCAAAAGAAGTGCTTAGCTTTTTCTAAAGATTACGATTATATAAAGTCTAGTTGAAAGTAGTTTTGATGTATATGAAATGGAAAGATTAAAAAGAAAAAGTTGGCTCTACATACAAAAGAAAAAGCTATTTGCAATACCATAGATTTTGAACAACCAAAAAGTTACGTTTCTCCAAGCAAGCTTGCCTCATTTTTTAGAAATTTTATGTTTCATATAGAAGCAAAAGTTCATTTTCTATTTTTCAGTAGAGCGAAAGAAAAAGAAGATTTTCTGTTTGTATAGCTGTGAAACTCTTCAAAGAAGGTAATGCTTTAGTATTACGGTAAGGTTGCTTGTGTTGCTCATTAGCAAGGTTGGCAACTTCGCATCTTCTATGTATAAAGAGAAAGAGTTGGGGAAAGAGTCATTACATTACCTAACTTTAAGCTACCGCGTCCAGTAGCCTAAGAAAGATGAGCCTTACGCCGAAAAGCTTTCACTACAACTCTATTCGTAAGAAAAGGACTAACGAGAGATTAATCGAAAAAAGGTAATGTAATTATTGCGTGCGTGCGCGCGTGCGTGCGCTGAAACGAAGGATGAATCGAAGGTAAGATTGACTAGAGCTTACACTGAGAAATGAACAGGACGTGCTTGTATTAAAAAGATAATGAAACTAAAAAGAACAAAGTTAGCAAGATGCAAGAAAAGAGGTATCAAAAAGATAAAAGACACAGATGTTGAGAAGAGACCTATACTCTCTGATTGATGCAATGTAGTCCACCAGTTGACCGAGAACTTAATAATTACGATATCGAGTAAACCAAGAAAGATGAAAAGAGAAGCTAGTTCAACGGAAAGCCTTAGAAAGAGGAGTGCACCCAGATAAAGAAAGAATAAGAGTAAGATAGAGATTAGACGAGCATCCCAGACCCAATAAGTTCCCCAAGTTGGTCTTCCCCACAAGCAGCCTGTAACTAGAGTCAAGAGGGTAAAGAGAGCACCGATTTCTATGGAAGTTGCAACATAGCGAAGAAAGAGAGGATGCCTTTTCACTAGAAAGAAAGAAGTCTTTATACACGTAGTAAGATAAAGAAGAAGACTCATCCAAGCGGCAGGAACATGTACAAAGAAAAGAACGGAATGTATGCCCTGTGTCAAATCCTGTGTTGACGTAAAAAGACTCAAATAAGTAGCCATCGCTGTTAAGAACAAGAAAGATCCAATAGAAAACTTTAGATAGCTTTTCTTACGCGTAAGAAGGAAAGTAGAATCTATTATACTTTGTTGAGCTTCTTTTTCATTTTCATCTAGAAAACCTAATGCCATAGTCAACTACCCTACTACTACTACTACAATACTAAAGCTAATCTAATCGATTACCTAGATGATCCTACTACAACCTAAGCGGTTGCCATCGGTTGCCTCGGTTGCCTTAGTTAGCGAAAGATAGAACACTTCGTGTTTCCTTTTGTTCAGTGTTAGAGAGGAGACGAGACAAAGCAGAGCTCAAGATAATAGTGTTAAGAACACCCTTCTTTTTTAATGTAAATTGATAGCATCGTTAAAATAGATACAAATTAAGATCGTAAAAACATAAGCTTGTAAGATAGCTACGGCTACCTCAAGACCTGTTAGTGCAAGAACTATAGAAAAGGTACCTAGAGCTCCTATCAAGAAGAGAAACTGATTCATGCATAGCATAGTCCAAGCGAAGCCGCTGAGAATCTTGACTAAGCTATGGCCAGCCATCATATTAGCAAAGAGACGAATTCCTAAACTTAAGGGACGGAAAGCATATGAAATAAACTCAAGTAAGATTAACCCGGGAGCTGCCTTGATTGGGAGTCCCGCAGGCAGTAAAAAGCTTAGAAAGTGTAGCCCGTGTTTTAGGAATCCTATTATAGTAATTCCAATGAAGATAGAGAAAGAAAGTCCCATGGTAACAATAAGGTGACTTGTGACTGTGAAGCTATAAGGTATCATACCTTGAAGATTGCAAAAGAGTAGGAAGAGGAAGATGACAAAGATCATAGGGAAAAAACTCACTTTTTTCACCTTTCCGGAGAGTCCTAGTTGTTCGTTTACTAGGTTACATATGAATGAGTAGATAAGTTCTAGTGTAGATTGTGCTGCGTTTCCGGCCAACCGGCCGCCTCCCTTTTTTGTAATCAGGGAGATGAGAAGTAGGACAAAAGAGAGTGTGAGTAGCATAAAGAAAGCTGAGTTCGTGAATGAGAGAAGGAGGTTTCCTAATTTGATGTTTATGAAAGGAATGATCTGAAATGGCTCCAGCGGAGAGTGTTGTAAATTGAGAGTGATTTGTTGAGTGAGGCAAAGAATTTTGGTGTAGTTTGCCTTGCTAAAGCCATCTTCGATACCTTTAACGCTTTTGTAGATAGAAAGCAATTAACCTAATAATTGATTCGAGACCCAAGAGGCATAGACCTCTCTCGAAACCGATTCCACGACGATCGGCATAAAGCCATGATTCGTACCACATATCTCACTGCACTGACCATAAAAGACACCCTCTCGATCTAGAAATGTAGTCAGCTGATTCAAACGACCTGGTACTGCGTCGCACTTCACACCCAATGAAGGCATCGCCCAACTATGAAGCACGTCCGCTGAAGTCACTATCAACCTAATATGAGAACTCTCAGGAACAACTACCCGATTGTCCACCTCTAATAAACGTAATGCACCAGAGTCTAAATCCTCCTCTGAAAGCATGTAACTGTCAAATGCAAGCGAGTCCTCATCCGAACTCATATAATCAGAATACTCATAAGTCCAATACCACTGATGACCTATCGCTTTTATAGTCATTGCTGGATTGACCACGATCTCATCCATTGAATATAAAAGAGCAAATGACGGAATCGCTATGAACATTAAAATGAGCGAAGGAATAATAGTCCAAATAATCTCGAGAGTCGTTCCGTGAACAACCCTTTGTGGTAGACCATTTCTCTTCTGTCCAAAATGCCACAAAGCACGAGCTAAGACCCACAAGACAAAGACTAAGATTATCATCAGAAAGAAAAAGATATCATGATGTAGGTCAACAATGCCTTGCATCATAGGTGTTGCTGGATCTTGAAATCCCACTTGCCAAGGTTCGGCAGCATCACAAAAAGCTGTGAGTTTAGGAGCCCTTCCTAAGAGCGCGGTGAATAGAAAGAACAAAAAGAAGACTACAGAAGCCACTTGCCCTATTGTGACAAAAGGAGCTTCGACAGGTTGGCAGCCTATCCATCCTAATAAGAAACAATCTGCCAATAACAAGAAAAAGAGACCCTGATACACAGGTCGGAAACTCGAACTACGAACATAGCCACTCACAAAGGGCAATGACAACAAACAGAGAAAGACGAGCGCTATTGCGGCTACACCTGCAGCCTTATCTGGAATACTACGAAGAATGGCATAAATTGGCAGGAAATACCATTCCGGAACTATGTGAGGCGGCGTAGACATAGGATTCGCCGGTATATAATTGTCGGGGTGCCCTAAGACGTTAGGAGCATAAAAGACCCAAAAAGCAAAAAAGATAGCAAAGAGCACCCACCCTACCAAGTCCTTCACATAAAAATATGGATAAAATGCAATCTTATCCATCTCCGGATTGATACCCAGAGGATTATTCGAGCCATATTGATGCAAGGCAGCCAAATGAAGAAGACTGGCACCCACTATCACAAAAGGAAGTAAGTAATGCAAACTAAAGAAACGATTCAAAGTAGCATTGTCCACTGAAAAGCCACCCCAGAGCCAGGTCACTATGCTATCCCCAATAACTGGTATAGCACTTGCTAAGCTTGTTATCACTGTAGCTCCCCAAAAGCTCATCTGACCCCACGGCAAGACATAGCCAATAAATGCTGTTATTATCATTAACAAAAAAAGAATCACTCCAACACACCAAACGAATTCTCTTGGACTACTGTAACTCGCATAATAGATTCCCCGAAAGATATGGAAATAGACTACGATGAAGAACATACTTGCTCCATTTGCGTGTATGTATCGAATAAGCCAGCCTCCTTGAACGTCTCTCATTATGTGTTCAACACTGTTGAAGGCAAGCTCAATGTGCGGTGTATAATGCATGGCTAGAAAGATACCCGTAATGATTTGAATGACTAAGCAAATACCAGCTAAGGATCCGAAACCCCATAGATAACTCAGATTGCTTGGAGTGGGGTAATCCACAAGGTGCTGGTTTATTGTAGAAAGGGCTGGTTCTTTAAGAGCGGACAATCTTTGTTTTCTTAGAGCCATTTTTTTTGTTTTCTCATTTCATAAGTCTTCTTTCTTCCGGGATCAGAATGAACAAAATAACAAAGAAAAGAGGTAACGAAGTGTTGATCAACGCTAGGGAACGAAGTTGAAACAAAAGAAGAAAGTAAGAAGGTTACCTAATCACTATAAAATAGAGTTGATAGATAAGAAAGAATAGAGAAACAAAACAAAGCTAGCCATGAAACTGACACGAATGAGCTTCTTTTCTAAATTGACTCATAATCGAAGAAAAAGTCAATTCTTGACCACTTACCTT
>JAYMTK010000041.1:0-52419 GCA_036897405.1 Pelargonium myrrhifolium | reverse complement strand
AAAATATCATGTAACTGTGACATTTACCTCATCACTTTGAGATTGTGCAGGCCTCTAGGAGATGGTGTGATGCTCTGGTTCTGCAAAATATGCATCTCCATGCTCTGTCTCCCCCCTAATATTTGGACCCTCAGATCTGGTCCTAGGGCTTGGACACTTGTCAACATTACAATTTTGCCCCTCACCTTCACCAAAACCACAGTCCTCACCTCCCTCACTAATTGACCCTCCTAAATGCTCAACTACCAATTTCTTTTTACCTTTGTTACCTCCATTATTTACCCCATTTTTTGTTGCCTCACACTCATCATACATCAAGTATCTTTCACCATGCTCCACAAAAACAGTTACTATACCACTCCTAACAAGCATATCCATCATCCTACAGACATCCCTATGACACCAAAATAACACCAAACCTTCATAATCATCAACTGAATCCCCTTCCCGATAATGCATCTTCACAACATCATTATACCCAAACTCCTTAATTTTACCCATGAACACCTCACTAGACACCTCTCTGAATGATATATTTACCGCACACTCTTTCCCATCAACATACTGAAGATTATTATTATCATTCGTTGTAAAGTACCCTCCATATATGAACTTAACATTACCTCTTGATATTGTATAATCTAAACTTACAATAGCTTTCCCACTACCAGTGTGGCCAAAAATTTCTTAGCACTTTTTTTCTTCCCCATATCTGTTCGTAAATACCAACAATATTTTAAACTGTCAAAATTTTTGCACCATTGAGTATAATATTCACACTATTTTAAAACTTCCCAAAAGACAAATTTTTTATTCAAATGGGGCTCCCCTTTTTCAGATTCCCCAAATGAAAATCCCCACATTTGTAACCCCACAACAAATCATAATTAAACCTCTAACAGCAAACTAAATCCCTAACTATAAACCTAATCACACATATAAAGAAATCAATGTACTAACCTTAGCCTTCACTTTTTCCAAATCAATACACAGTGTTGAGTTCCTGTTCACTCACGGGACAAGATTCTTTTCTGGATTCTAACTTCACTCTTCTTTTTCTTTTTCTTCTCTGGTTTTTGTAGGTTGAAACTTGGACACTCGATGAAAGAGGAGCGTGAGAGAGTGGGAAAGTGAAGAGGCTCGAGTGTGCCATCTTCTTTTCATTTTTTTTCCAACTAGGACGGAGGAACGTGCCAGAAAAAGCAACGTCAGCAAAAATAATACACGCTAGACAAAACGCGTCCACGTCTGCAAAATCTAACGGCGCCGTCTGCGTGAGCTAACGGCGGGTACCACATTTGGTGCAAAATAAAATTTTGGGTACCAACTCTGGTACAATAAAAGTTTGGGTACCAGATTCGGTTTCGCGTATAAGTTTGGGTACTAAAAATGCAATTTACCCAATCTTTGTCTATGTTAGGAGTTTGTTCATGAGCAGCTCTTAGGACATTGATGATGATATTTTGTAAGATATTCAACATCTTATCGATGTGGAGGTTTGATTGGAAAACAAGCTTGGGGTAAATAGTATACTCAAAGTTGGTCGGATTGGGTCGGATAACCTGCTGGTTTCAGTATATTTTATGCTTAAAATATGAAATCCAACCAAACCCGATTAAGCTGAATTCCTTTAAGGTCAGGTTTGAGTTAATGTTCAACGCCCCACCCTGACCAAAAATTGCCAACTCTATGCAGTTATGTTCATCTTTTTTTAAAAATTGTTATATGGAAAACGTGTTAAGTACAAGGTAGATGTAATTATTCTTTTTTTTTTTTTGGATATTTAATTTTCCAGCCATCTTTATTTTATTTAAATTAATACTTTTTTTTTTTAAAAAAACACACTTTTATTTTTTTGAATAAAAAAACACACTTTTACTAAAAATAAATAAGGTTGAAGTAAATGTGGAAAAAAGTAGGGTTGGGTTAGGTGGGGTCGGGTTTGGGTTGGAAGCACCCTAACTCGACCTTATAGGGTCTTCGGGTAGGTCGACCCGACCATAACCCAATTGAAATAGCGGGTATACCCGAACTGCAACCCTAACCCACTCGTAAATTTCACACTATTACTCGATCCCAACCCGACCTTTTTTTTTATAGTTGAAAAAATCAAATCTGAACTCAATATTTTTAGAATTGGGTTGCGAGTACCCGCAAATACGAGTTCATTTTACCAGATTTCCTCTGAAGTTCAGAAAAGAAAAAGTCTGAACTCTGAAGTCATTTCACAAAGAAAAAATATTGAAAATAAGACATCAACCAAATGCCATTGAGTATTTAGTTATTTATTTTTGGGGTAATTACAGTAAACACTCTTGAACTATCATCTTTTTTATTTTGCACCCCTGAACTTTGGTCTAGAATTTTTAGCACCCCTGAAGTAGTAAAAGATCTTTCCGTCAATTAAAGTTAACAGAAAATGTCACTATTAGGTCATGTGCCTAGCACATGACCAATTTATTTTTTGAAATTACCAAAATACCCTTCACTATTCATCTTCTTCAACCCAATTTCGTCGGAAAAATAAAATCTCTTGCCAAAATATTCCAGTGTTTCGCCGGAAACTTCATATACTCATCGAAAATTTCATAAACCTATTTATACCAAAAACATTAATTTATCAACAATCATGAATATATCAAAAGTTTAGATGAACAAATTCAAAGTTCATGAACAAATCCAAACAATCCAAACAAAATTACAAGGCAAATTCCAAACACACACCCAATCAAAGCACGTCTACTCAAAAACCAAATCACAAACAAAACAAAATTACAAGCCAAATTCCAAAACTCAATCTCAATACCCAATTCGTAGTAACAAGATCCCGAGATAAACATCAAAATCTAGAACCTAGGGACGCGCAAGCGACAGACGAGAAGACCAAATGGCGAGCGGCGGCGGCGAGCGGCGTTCATGGCAACCATCCTGTTGATGAGCATATCCACCACCTTCTTCGATTCACTGACATCTCTCTTTGGTTTGATTCGTCGATTGTCCGATATAGCGAAGATTCGTCAATTTGCCGGCAACGGAGCTCACCTCTGCCGAAGATGGTGGCGAATCTGCTCCACGACCGGAGATGGTGGTGGTGAAGTTGTGGTGAATTTGATGGTGGTAGTGAAGGTGTGGTGGCCGGAAAGATCATATTAGATGAGAGGGTTGGGGGCATTTTGGTCATTTCCATTGCTAACATTACATTTAATTGACAGAAAGATCTTTTACTACTTTAGAAGTGCTAAAAGTTCCAAACCAAAATTAAGGGATGCAAAATGAAAAAAACGATAGCTTAGGAGTGCTTACTGTAATTACCGCTTTGTGTTTTTTAAAAACAAATTTTGCTAGTTGGGACATGGATGCAACTCGTGTATATATTTGTGTACATGTATTTTATGTATACAGTTGAAACCCCAAAACCCTGATCCAATTTTGGCAGAGAGAGAGAGAGAGAGAGAAAGAGAGATGGAAGAAGAGAACGGAGAGTTCTACCTCCGATACTATGTAGGGCACAAGGGAAAGTTCGGGCACGAGTTCCTGGAGTTCGAGTTCAGGCCCGACGGCAAGCTTCGTTATGCCAACAACTCCAACTACAAGAACGACACTATGATCCGCAAGGAGGTCTTCCTCACTCCCGCCGTCCTCAAAGAGTGCCGCCGCATCATCTCTGAAAGCGAGGTTTCCCTTTTTTCTCTCTTTCTCTTTCATTGCCTTCGCCTCTATCTGCATCTAGGGTTTGGAATTTGTTTGGATTGGAGCTTTTGTACATTGGTTGATTGGTCTGAAATGTAGGATTCTGAAATTTCAAATCAAAATCTGCAGATAGGTTAGAAACCCTAAAGTTGGGTATACCAAATTTCCAATCTTTAAGTATTGGCCTGTTGAAATCTATTATTTTTGGCTTTGCTTGCAAATGTGTGTTACATTTGGTAAGGGTGAACTCTGTGAAATATGTTTCACTCGATTATTGCATCCCCAAGTCTCTCAAACCTCTAAGAAGTGAAATTTAGTATTTGTATGTGATTTCACTAAATGGAGCTCACTCATTGTGCTTTAATTTCCTGCCATAGTTTGATGTGCATGAAAATTTGCTCCTAAGGCTAGAGCAGAAGCATTCTATGATATTTAGGATTGTACTTCTTTTATTTGTGTCTTTCGCATAAACTGAGCACACAGGTTTAGTTAATTATGGAGAATGTTGGAGAATGTTGGGTGAGCATTGAGCAGTATTAAAGCTAAAGTTGTTAACATCTTTTAACTTTTTGTATAACAAAGGACTGGCTCAAAATACTAGAACACGGGCCTGCTGAACCCAATCAACATCTAAACTTAGTTTTTGGTTTTTAATCCTTTGGCAGGGTAGCACATTAAATGAGAGTCAGAATTTCACTGTCATGAACTGAGCAAAGGGTTTTAGTTGGTACAGTTTCTTCATATTTCTGCCCTGTCCTTTGATCATTATGAGGAATTTAGAGGATGTATTTGAAATTAGGAAAAAATATAATCGATTACATTTTTAATTTCATTGTAGATCAGAAAACCAAATAGGCCCCTGTTATTGATTCTTTACGTATTTATGCGACCAGAGTTGATCTAAAGTATATGTTTAGCTTTGCAATATGGAAGTATAGTTCTTACTTTATAACCCAATATGAATATGGATTCTCTGGTGCCTTCAGGAGAGAAAAGTACCTTTGAAATCCATATGGTACTTAATGAAAGTTTTGTTGTAGGGTTTTGGGTTTCATGTGATCATGTCAAGGAAAACATTTATTTCACTATCATTTTTATTTGCTAGGAGTTTTTCAGTTTGATGAATATGGTTGTTTTTCAGATAATGAAGGAAGATGATAACAACTGGCCAGAGCCTGATCGTGTTGGGCGGCAAGAGCTTGAGATTGTGATGGGAAATGAGCATATATCATTCACCACTTCAAAGATTGGGTCACTGGTTGATGTCCAGGGTAGCAAGGATCCTGATGGGCTTCGGATCTTTTATTATCTTGTTCAGGTATATAACTTGCTCATCGAATATATGACTTTATGCTATACCTTTTGTGTGGGCACATGTTGGTCTTAGCATTTTTTTTGGGGGTCAAGTAACTGGGTGGGAGTGTTAATTTGGTATTCCACTATATCAAATTATACTTTGTGAAAATGGTAAAAGATAATTACTTGATAAAGTTTCTAGTTGAAGAGCATGTTGGAAATAATTTAGGTCTTGTAACTAATATAAACAAGTGTTGCATCCTATTGTCATTGAACAGAAATGTCTATTTATCATTGTCACATTCGTAGAAAACTTTTAATGCATGATAGATCACTTTATATTGCATAATTTATTAGGCTTTGAGGATGTATTGATCAGCCTTCTGCATACAATATTATGTTTTCTGGGTTACTTTTATTAATACTGCTATGAACTTGTAATAACTGACATCATTGTTTCATTTCCGTTTTGAAATGTCCCAGAACAAGTTTACACTTCTCAAAGTAAAACTTTATCTTATGGAATTTTCAATTTTTTTTCCTACAGTGAGACTTTTAACAGTAGGCTATGTGAGGGTTGAAAATAAAAAATATCATAAATTAATTATGCAGCATATTGTTTCATTTCATGTACTTTAACATGTTAGGTTTTTTCTAAAAGGACATTTTATTTTATATAGATGAAGTGTTATGTGTGTTCATATCTTTGCTTGTTAAGTGACAATAGGTAATTCCACCCTGGACCTGGATTTGTGCTTAATTTTTAGAGCTCAACAGGTTTATTGTTGAAGGGATTTAACCTGTCTTTTATTTTTCTGAGTGATACAACCTCTGTTCCTTGGAGAGTTATAGGTCTTTTCTTTTCACGGTTGTATATTGCAAGCCTCCCAGTACCTATGGATTCCTCACATGATTTTGCTATCTTTTGATTCTCATTTGCTGAGCTTTCCTTGAAATACCACAACATCTTCTTATCTCTGATTTACATTGTTGCAGGATTTGAAGTGCTTTGTGTTCTCTCTCATCTCACTCCACTTCAAGATCAAGCCCATATAAGAATTGTCGCTTCTCTGCAATGTGTCCCAATATATTCTGTTTGCTTGTTTAACTGTTATCCATTTTCTTTGCATGTAAGATTTGTTAATTGACCTTTCTAAACATTATCATTCTGTGGGTCTGTGTCTGGGTGTTGCAATGATTTATGGTTGAGTTTCTATATTGTCACTTTTTTCAGAATGATTATAGAATGGTGCTAACATTGATCAAGATGATTGGAATTCATATAAAACTGTTCTTCGCTATAAACTTTATAGACAGCTCATTACTAGCTATTGTTATTTTGCTTATGGATATTGGAATGTACCTTTTCTTATTCCATTTGCGCGTGTAATTGGTTAATTTTTTACGAGACACAGAGTAGAGTTGGTTTGGCGAATGAATGATATACTTTGACAACTTTTGGATGCCGGTAACCGAAGCTTCCAAAGTCAAAGTTGAAGGTTGATGTGAACCTCGTCTATATTGTGAGTCAGGTATGGTGCAGGTGCTCCACTTATACCTAAAAATATTTATATTAAAAATGATTTTGCCATTTCAGCATAAAATTTAATACGTCGTGACTTGGATAATAGATTGAAAAGAAGTTTGGGTACTAGACTTTATAAAATAGAAGGTCGGGTACCACTTTTAGTTCTGCCTCAAGTTTGCGTACCAAAAATTGACAAAAATTTTGTAAAGGAAAAAATTGTAAATAACTCTATGCACTACTCACTTAGAGTACATACGTTTTTCCATACGTTTTTCTTAATTTTATAAAATAGACAAACATCTTAAACTACTTTTAATTCACTGTGTCAGTTAAGTCTAACCGAAAGTCAATACTTTTTATTACATGTCTTTTGCATCACAAATTATTATTCTTACAATACTAATTTTACCGTTCTTAATTGTTTTATCTGTGCATTTAAACACTAAAATATTACAGTGTTGATAATTTCAAATCTTAGAAGATGTTAATATAGTTTCCAACACTGTTTGAAGATTTTAGCGTGAAAATGTTTATAGCATCTTTGAAAAGTCTATCCATCAATTGTCTGAAGATTTTTATGTAATTTTTTCATAGAAATGTGATTATGGCTTCACATTCTAAATTCTTTTCATGAACCAATTGAATTATTATATTTTTTTTGGAAGGGAATTGAAGTGTTTTTGTTGTTGTTGAAAGAAATGTGATTAATTATGATTGCAAAAGATTAGTTTGAATGGAGAGAATTGAGTGATTTTGAAGATCTTGCAAATTATGAAAAGACAATGTTGAAAATTGAACAAGTTTGTGCTCCATGACTCGAATTTCAAGTGATTTGTTCTAGATCGAGGATGAATGACATTTTCTGGTCTAATTTTGAGATGGTTCAAACAACAAGAGATGCATAAGATAGTTATATTGGTTCCATGCATATATGTATAAAACAAAATCCTAGAAAGAGCTTTTATTAATTGATATGAATTCATACAAAAAAACACACAGATCCAAGAAGTAAAAAGCACTGCCTCTTCCCTAGCCCTAACCCATGAGTACTCCAAAGACAGTGGCCACAACAAGTGAAGAAGAAATCAAGAAAGCACCGAGAGCAGCCGGAGATGAACTGGTGCCACTAGGAGTGGTGGTGGAAGGTGGGGTGCCACTTGGGGTGGTGGAAGAAGGAGGGGTCCCACTAGGGGTGGTGGGGGTGCCACTTCCGGCGGCCGCAACGGTGACGGCGAGCTTCATGCCTCCGGCGCAGTGGCCGGGGGTGGGGCAGATGAAGTACATGGAACCAGCTTGGGTAAGGTCAATGGTGGTCTTGCCGCCGGTGTGGGACTTAATAGCATTGCTGCTGGAACAACTGTCGTAGTCATCTTTGCTCACTTCGTCCACCGAGTGAAGTCCTCCGTAATTGAACACTGCATCCACATTAATTTTGTCACACTATCAAATTTGCTCTCATCCACTTAAACTAAGGAATCACAATTTAACCCCAACTTGTTGGGGAAACTCCATCCCAGAATGAGACATGGAACATGGAGTGGCAACAGGACGGGTTCGTAGTGAGTTTTAAAATAATAGGGATGGCAACGGAATGGGTTTTGTGATTCCGAGTAGTGGCGTACTCAGAAATTTTAATATATGGAGTCCAAACATTTGTGGTTATAATAGGTTGTTAATTTGTTGCAAAATACAAAATTCAAGTATAAAATCAGTTTTTTCTCAAAGAATATTGAGTCATGTGACCCGTAAACCCAAGTGGCCTCTTTATGTCAGTTATACGACAATCGGAAACAAAAATGGAAAATGTAGATCAATAAGCTAGCAAATGAATTACTACTTACCAAGAGTGTCACCAACGGCAAATGTTTGGGCGGCAGCCCAAGTGGCGTAGTCTCCTCCGGCAGTCCAACCGCCGGAGTCACCAACTATGTGCTGCGCTCCGTACACCGACGCCGGGAGAGCCAGCAGCCCCATTACCAACATAATCTGAACAGCAAAACTCGCCATTTGGATATTTAATTTAATTTAATTAATTATTAGACCCAAAGAAAACTAGCTAGAGCTGTTGTGTTGTGTTGTAGCAACGAGTGATGATGATCTACAAATATATATAGAGAGAGAGAGAGACACACACACACACACAAATTAAACAAATGCAATGGCAAGGTTGTCCAAAATAATGTTCCAGGATGGAGGTGAAAAATAAATAAAGAGATGATCCTTTGACGTATAGTATTTGTTTTTCCGCTACCAACTTCTTTGTTTCTACTAAAATAATGATATGGGGTGGTTCGCATCTCTTTGTTTCTACCTAATAATGCATTTACTTATTGCTCTTTTTATCAATTATTATATCTCCCTCTCTAACAGAAAAAAGTTGACCTCCTTTCGTTTTTATAAAGTAAACATGCTGTTGCGGTGGCTTCTATATATATTCATGTTTTAGTTGGCTTCAAGATTCGGGGAGATTTGCACAACTTGTACATTATATTTTTCTTCTAGAAAAAGGAACTTAATTAATTAAAGACCAAATCCAAGGAATAAGTCAGTTTGTTATGAAAACCGTAACATTTAGGCATGAAATCGTCAACAAAATTGGCTTATCTTAGACTAAGCCTAAATAACACCTCCTCATAGGCTCTTTCTTAACCCTACATGTATCAATTAGAGAAGCTCGTGGGTGAGATAAACCATATACGACATCATTTTAATTGTGACATTCATTAACCTCACTTAAGATTTCTTTAATTATAAGGAAAAGGAGAAAAACATTGCAATATATAAACTTTGAATTTGACAATAATGTAGGTGCATGTATATGTATATAAATTACCTTAATTAGTTAGTTAATGTTAAATTAAAATAAGATGTTGGTCAACATGAAGATGCAAGCAAGCTGAGCCGCTGGAGCTGAAAGGAATGGAGAAGCTTCTATAGAGTTTAGACTTTTATAGTATATATTAAATGGCCACCTAACCTACAGATAACAACTTCATCACATAAGCTTAAGCTGGTCGACTTTATGTTTCCACTCTTTTCCATGTTCTCACGTAATCACAAAAATATATATAGCCGACCCTACTATACTTTATATTAATATTCATTCTATAAAGTAGTTTTGATTTGTTGAAACATGTACTATTAATTAAACCAATCATGTTATCTGAGTTCTAAGACCTCGTCATTGGTCACCAATCTATGTTATAATATAAATATATAATTATTTAATTAAGATTCAACTACACAACAAAATAATAATTATAACAACTCATGTCTAATTATTATCTAGATGAGCTTCATTATATCATTAACTCGCACAATAATGTTAGTTTAGTCATTTATTTATTCGCTCACAACTACCCCTAATCTACCTAATATGTAATTAAGTACCGAATTTCTCACACAAATATGATGATGTAGTATTGAAGCGTCCTCTTGAGGAAACATAGAAAAGGAACCATTTTACTTGTTACTGTCCAAATATTTCTCTGAGTATGAAAATCGCTTTTTTTTTTTTTGTAAGAGGTTATATAAAATTTTAGAAATACATTCTACCAATCATAATTCAAAGAGAAGGTGTATCTCGTACTTACATATGTAAAATACATGTAAGACATATTTGAATTGGGATAAAAACGAAAAGTGTTTGATTGGACTGAGTTGGGGATCAGTTTGGCTACGAACCAAGTAGTATTCAAGGTGATTACAATATTATTCCTATATATTGTCTTCTTTTTTTGGAAAAAAGTTTTAAGTTGGTTTAATTACAATCAAGTGATCAACTATATAAATGTAAGAGATCTAAAGTGAAAAGGATATATTAGATCTCTTTTGGCAACTAAAGTGTATGAAATTTGAAGGAAAAACTAATTTCAGCTGTAGAGATTTAATGATAGGGACTCTTGAAAAGAAAGTAATTGGCAAAAAGGGATAATAAAAATATATGCAATGAAGCATCTTATAGTAATGATATATATATATTTGGGTTGCCCATCTGGTTCACCGGAGGTTTGTCCCGACTATGTTCAGATCCAACCCAGGCCTCCCAGTGGAATTTTCTGCGTCCACAAGATTTTGAACTCGAGACCTTGCTTAAGTGGTAGCAAGTCGCTTACCACTTGCACCAACCCACGTTGGTAGTAATAAAATTTTTAATCCATATGTTGGAATGTCATTTACAAATTTGACGTTGTTGACCGATTGAATACTACAAAACAAGTGTCATTAAAGAAGATTTTGGTATTACAACGTTGTCTAAACTTTCAAAGATGGTGTTGATAAGAAAATGAGTTTGAAGGAGTTCAATTTAAATTTGTATTGGAAGTTTGAAACTAAATACTAGTTTAGTTATACTAATTTCAATGGATTGTCAACACCCTTCTCTCTTCTTGGAAGCTTCGTCGTTTTTGGCTTTGTTTACTTCTTTTGGGTTTGAAACGGTGTCGTTTCTCTTACTGAGTTGCGTAGATTCAATTGTATCAACTATATCCCTATTTTCTTTCATACCATAATGTCAAATGTCATTCTCAAGAGTCGCAATGTTAGGAATTATTGTGTACGCTGCTCTAGGAAGGCCTTCAATAGTCGGATTTAAAATCTGGTACTTGCATAAAAAAAATGGCATTAAGTAGCGATGAATAGATGATGGTGCAAAAATGCAAAATTATTTTCAGAGAAATTCACATCCAAAATGTCTTTTGGTGCAACATATGGTTCTACCATATTTCTCATGTACGACGTACCATTTGCACCATTCGTCAAGTTGAATCATCACAGACAATCAATTGTTTTGGGTGCAACACTTATAACTAGGAAAATATGAACTCTTTTTAAGGTGTGTGAAAAGAGTTCATCTAAGAGACATAATCACAAACCAGATGCAGTTAATTAGAGTTTTATTGGAGGAAGTATTCCCATCAGACGAAAGATCCCAAAAAATCTGAATAATTTCTCAAGATTTAGACAGTTTATGAGTGATGTGCGAAGAATGCTATCTGAGTCTTGTTTTGAGGAAGAAAACAATTATTGGATGATCAATCACATACAACTCAACTAAATTTTGTTTAATTAATAGAACAATTAACAATCAAATGTTACAATTATTTTACAATTTTTCTCTGTCCTAGATAAATGTTATATGCACAGAAGCTTACACTAAGAAATACATTACCTTCGGTTATTCTTTTCCCTTCCTCACAAATTCTCTGTTTAGAAAATATACTGAGATGGTTGTGAAATCTAAAATCCAGGCAAAACAGAGAGGTCTGCTATGCCTCTAGGCAAGTCTGCAATTTTCTTGAGCAGAGCAAGCCTGTTGTTTCTAATTCTCTCGTCTTCCTGCACACACAAGTTGTAATACTTTATGAATCAAAAGGCATAACAATAATCCTTATTTGTTAGGTAAGAATCAAGTGAACTACATGATGGCTAAATACAGTACGTGTGTATGCATCACAAACCACATAATCAACATTGTTCTATGTGATTATGGAAGGGTTATAAACAGTTTTCTGCCACTGCTAGCTACCATATTGTATTTAAATATGAGTTATATAGTAAACATGGAGCAGCCAAGTAGGGCTTAAAATCCCTAATCCAAAATCCACTACCACAGTATAAATGAACAGACCGATAGAAGTAGAAACAAACAGGGCTGATTATATCTAAAGGTTGTTCATCACTTATATATTATCCACTTTGTACTTGTGTTTATAAATATCTATACTAGCAGAGATAACCTGGACCTAGGAATGCACTATAATCAAACAAAATGAAAAATATTTCTGTGTTAGAGGTTAACTACAAAGCCTCTCCTGTGGTATTTTGTTAGTTTGTAATAAAATAGGGTCAGATAGGTCCATAGAGAAAAATATGAGCTTGTTAATGATTTTCTCTTCTACTGGAGACAAAGAACAAATGAGAGGATCTATGAATACAAAATCTGTGACCTAAAAACTTAATTACTCCTGCAGGAGCATGGCAGCTCTGTGGCGTTATCTGGAGATCTAGTAGCGTAGGCAATAAGCATGTTGAGATACTGGCAGATTCGAAGGATAAGGCACAAAATTGGA
This sequence comes from Pelargonium myrrhifolium, assembly GCA_036897405.1. Lineage (NCBI taxonomy): Eukaryota > Viridiplantae > Streptophyta > Magnoliopsida > Geraniales > Geraniaceae > Pelargonium > Pelargonium myrrhifolium. Next base: position 39,834 of record JAYMTK010000041.1, on the reverse strand, counting down.
TCAAAAGACTTCAGTATTTGGATGTACAAGAACAAGAGATCAAGCATCTGCAGTTCTCATTGATCACACTAACCATGTGTCAGGTGAGATTTTTTATTTGAACCTGTTGACTAATCGGCAATTATTAAGTAAAATTTTAGCTTTAGTCGATTAAGTAAACAAATTAATAACTGAAGGAAAATTAGCATCAGAAGTTTTATCCTAACCGGCATATCAGTTTCTGAACTTTGCAGAGCAACAATTGAACTGTTGAACTTTGAAAAAAGTGACAATTTGGTTGCTGTTGTCACATTTCATCAATTTCTACCGTCAATGACGTTGATGTGTCATTATTTACTAACATGGAAGTATTTTCAGATTAATTTAAAAATAATTTTTTGACTGACATTTCAGTTACTGATTAGTCGAAAAATATGTGGACTTGGTAGCCTCCCCAGGTGTGGACATTGCTTCCTGGGTGTTCATGTCCCATGAGAAAGCCTTGGTTGGGCTTCGGAGATGGAGAGCCTCGTTGGACCCTCAAAGGAACTTGAGGGTGCCCCATGGTTTCCAAGTAACATGTTGGTCTCGGAAGGTGGGTGGTCCTCTTTGTGTTGAAGGACCATGATAGGTGTATTGGAGGGACAGAGACATCTGGGAGGTTAAGTGTTGAGGAGGCCCCTTGGAGAGGTGAGTGTCCCCGGGACCAAGCGTCGAGTTGGCGACTTGGTTGGTTGGTGTCTTCATGATCTCTCAGAGTTGCATGAGGGACCTAAGGGCCTTGGAGTACACAAAACCATACCTGCCTACACTGCCATGTACTATTGACTTGACTATAGATTACCGAGCAAAAAAATGGATTTAGCTATTTCAAGGTTATAGTATTTCACTTATGTTTATTACAGCCACTAAATAATTCCTCTATCATATATAAGTAAACCTGCTAGCGAGCTTAAATATTTCCGTGCAGAGAAAGAATAAAATAAAAAATAAACAAAAGATGGAATATTAGTGCTATACCAATATTTATTTGGAACATATTCCAGGTATAATGGAGACATTTCTTTGTTCCTTTTAAAGGCATATGTACTGAAGTTTTATTTTTTTGGTATTAGATGTTTTTAATGTTTATGAAAAATCATAAAAGTTAAATGGAAAGATATCATACCACCATGACGAAGACTTGAGTAAAGAAATCCTCAAGTGGTTTTAGTAGCTCTGAAGATATTTCAACAAACTCTTCAACCTCGATGTCTGCAGGTAGGGTTGTGTCAGTATCATGATTGGTGAAAAACACAACATAGACTACTGAAACTTTACAATTATAAATAGAAAAATGAAACTTGATCCCATAGTAGCATAGTGAATAATTGAGAAATATAGAACCTGAGTGTACCTGGATAAATTTTTTCTTTAACTGACATGAATGCACTCCATAAAACCCTTTCTTCAGCTGTCTCAAATGCTGCCTCATCCACCTAATGTATGTTTTTCAAGCATCGTGAGATGGTGTACTAGATACACATGCAATTTGCAGAAATTCTGATGTGTTTTTTTCAGTGAAAGGCAAAAACCCAGTAGGCTCTATGGCACTGAATGGTCCCATAATCACCCCAAGAGGCCATTTTTTTCTTCTGAAGTGCTATATTATCTACCAGAGCTAATACGAGAGTAGACAAAATACGAATAAAAGTGAACTACAAGAAAATCGCTTTTCATCACTGGAGAAATCTGAAATATTTGTACAAATATTTTCAGAGTAGAAAAACAATTTAACAGGGCATTACAAGAGTTCCTAATATTCAAATAGGAAATCAACATAGTCTGAGGCTTGATTATGGGTACAGTTAATCTATTAGAATAAAGAATAATAAAGACATCCCAAAATTCATGGGATTCTATTCTGCATATCTTGATAATCACCAAAGTAACACACATACAATCCATTGAAGAAGCCTTAGAAGAAACTGTATGCATCAATCTAGATCCAGGCATATACATTATTTGAAGGCAAAATATCCAGAACTGGAAATATAATGGACGCCTTAAAAGTAATTGCTTCTAGATCAGTTCAATATACTTAATATACCTCTAAATCAGCCTCCATATCTTTTCCACGGACAATTCTTGTTGGCCGAGAATATGCTTCAACAACCTTTGTCAACCTCCCCTCCTTTAACAACGTTTCCATCTACCACCAATTATTTGTACGACGACAAAATCAGTACCTCATTCAAGACATTAGAAGATATTAAACAATACTTCATTGCATAGAAAACAATTTGCACAATGATTTAATTCAGGTATTTACAGGTGAACATTAAAATAAAAGCCTCACTGGGTAGAAACTTATGAAAGAGAATTCCAACAGCATGCTATCTGTGAAGTTTCCCACCCTGAGATATTTAAGCCGAGTCCAACTGGAGTATGAAGCACTCTCAAACAATAAAAATCAATTTGGGATAGATGCATTGATACAATCTTCCAGAAGACGCAAGAGGAATTCCACAGGTAGTAATCCTTGCAAGCTTTGTATCCAAAAGTTGACGAGGAAGCAACTTTTCTGTTTCATCTTGGTCGTGTCTTTATATTCATATTGACAGTTAAGCAAGATTTCAGCAATTCATCTTAGAAAGTTTATGAAACAATTAGTTTTGTGAAAACTTAAATAATTATGTTAATAGCCTTATGCTAATAACATTCTTACTTAATGTTTTTCTTCTCTCCTCAGTCCCCTTCTCTTTTAAAATAATGGCAGTTCGATATGCCCCGTTTGGAAGATTATCAAGCCAGAAACATCTAAACATCTCCAATGTAGCCTTTTTAATAATCTCTGACGGCAGATACGTCGGTTTCAGGAGACATTTTCTCCATTTTTTCTACTTTGAACCTGAAGTTAGCACAGTTCAATGCTACCTATGTAACCTTGCTTATCTTAACTGATTTTAGAGAGACAAAATGTCTGTTTGCTTATCTTAACTTTGGTTCCCTTTCTAAAAGGAGAATATAACAATCTTATATGAATTATGAAGTTTTAGGGCAGAAGAGGACAGTAAATATTATTAACTTGACATGACTTCATTATGTTCTAACTTACAATTTCGCAAATTAGATGAACTGTACATTTGTAGTTAAACCACCAACCAGAAGAGGTTGAAGGAAGTTTAAAGAAACTACAGATGATATTGATTAACATATCATGGATTTAGCACAAAAAAATGGCACCAAAGAGTTAAGCATCAAGTCCTGGTCATAGCATCATTTTAGTCCTATATGGTGTAAACATAGCCATATAACTGTTTTGAACTTACTTCTACAGAAAAGTAAGAATAGAACAAGAATGTTACTCCTACAGAAACATACTTCAAAACAATTTAATGGATTAAATTGTGTAGCATTCTGCATATAATATGATAAAGAAGTCCATTGCAACAACTTTTCCATCTTACTTTTGCAACTAGGATGACAAGAAATTGTCATCTTCTCCCACACACACAGAATAATACAAAGCCAACCAATCAAAAGATGACACCTTTGTGAACCTTTGGAGCGGGTAAGTGATATTTTTGTATATTTTAATTGGCTGGTTGACTCAAAGCCAGCTACTTGGTTGAGATTTTTCTCTCCGCATATATATGTATATAAAGTTTTTTTTTTATTTGTAAAAAAAAATAAACGCTACCATTTTCATCGTCATTGTTAAAAATTAAAAGATATTGTTTATCCAACCCATTAGCATGTGAGTTAGCAAAAAAGGTCACTTACTTTGTGTGCTGATTTTGCTGCTAGACAAGGCAAGTTGGCACGTTCTAGAAGGACAGACCGAACAACTTCTTGACTTATTCCTTTGTCTACCTGTAATGATAACATGGATAATTTGCATAAAGGTCAACTCATCATCCCACAACGATACATAACAAAAATTAATAAGCCTAGGAGATAACGCTTTGTAACCACAATAAATCCTTATCACAAGGAGAGAGAGAGAGAGAGAGAGAGAGAGGCCAATATGCATAAAGGTCATATCATCATCCCACAATAATACATGACAAAAATTAATATGCCTTGGAGAAAATGTTTTGTAGCCACAATAAATCCTTGCCACAAGGAGGGAGGGGGAGAGACAGCCCAAATTAAATCAATGGCTTTGAAAAACCAATTTACAGATTTGAGTTGTCTGAAATCAAGAGTTCATTCCCCATGTGAGCAGATATAATTGTGACATCATGTGACTTTCAAATATTACTAACCCCAGACTAGCAAGATTAATAGGACAAACTATGTAACTAAAACTCAGCACCCATTAGCAATCCATTACACTTTTTTTTCAATTCAAAGTTCATTTAATGGTGCCCACTCACTAAACTTTTGTGGGCCATGCTTAATAATGGCAGCTAGTAGAATACTGAATTAGGATCACTATATGAATATTGAATCATTTAGGGTTTTATATGGCTATTCTTATTTCTTAGGAGTTATTCCACCTATCAATAAGTTACAATGTTATATTTTGGAGGCAGAAACTACTATTAAATAAATCACATTCCTCTCTATTGTTTCTCCTCTCCATTATTTGTCCTCCTTCCCTCTTCTTTCTTTCAATCTTCTCTCAATTTATTTGTTCCTTGAGTTGTGCTAGAATATTGTTGTGATATTTGGACATTAATAAATTACCTATTGTATTAATTTGTACTGATTTGTATCCTAGTTTAAATCCTAGGATATTCTATATGTTGTGTATCTTTATCTATAATGATCATCAAGATATAAAAAAAAAAACTCTCGCATGTAATAAGAGCCTAGTTTGAGAAGGCTGTAAATCTTTTTTTCCTTTTCTTTCCTCTGTTGTGTTCTTTTCGGCATTATTCCAATGACCCTCCTAGTATCCTACTATAGCTTTGGTAACACCAGTGCAAATGAAAATGAAAACTAGTTGTATAAGTAACCAGAGGTAGTTTGCATGATGCTAATGGAAACTACAGTAACTAGCAGTAGTTTTTGTGAGAGGTTAAAAGTTGAATCGTCAAAATTAATTGAAAACAGCCATAATACTACCTAGTCTCCTTGTGCAGAGAATCTATACATAGTTACATGCTATAAAAGCTGAACCAAAAAAGTTGTTTATAATGTGTATTAGAGCGCCACATCATCAAATATTTAATTTTGGCACAAATTTTTATTTAATATGTAACTACGCCAAATGTCTTATAAGTTGAGTAAAAAACAAGAAGAAAAAACTAATCTCACAAGTTAAACTACAACCACAAGCTAAATGCATTGCAAACCCTAATTGAGGCTTATAAATGCCCTTTTATTGTAAGTTATTGTATGATGTGTAATGTGTTAAGATGAATTCACCAACGATTTTTTTGTATATTGTTTTTTTATACATAGTTTATTTTCAATGGTCTGATATTCATTATTCTTATTTGTATTTCTCAAGAAATATTTGACAATATTTCAATGTTTTACTGTCATGTGGACAATAAACCATGGATGAATTATTTGCATTTAGTGCGACTCATTAATTTGGAGTGCTTAATGCAAGTAAATCTACTAATCAACGTCTTTTAGGTTCATTAATTTAGTTTAAATATAACAAAATATATTGTGAGTATTTATAACCCGCGCAACACATGGGGCTTAAACTAGTGAATTTTACCATTGTACGAGATAAGGAAACTTGTAAAAGCATTCCACAGGAAATTTCAGTAAAAAAACTATTAAGAGTTGCAGTAAAAAGGTTGCTTGGCATTGAAACTAAACTTACCAGAAATTGTTCTAACCTCCGGGTAACAAATTGATGCACCTGAAAGAAGATAATGCATCCTCTTAATTTGAGGCTCAATGGTAGCAAAATAAGTACAGGTAACAGAGACTGGTAATGAATTGAAACAAGTATCTAAAGAAGGGTATATTTGAGGAGAATATGATGTAAAATAAGCCAGCAGGAAAGTAAATCAAAAAAGCCTGAGTCTCACTTAAATTACTTTACGAAGAACTTTTCTGTTTTTCAGTAAGGATTAAGGGCGGCTTAATTAATTCAAAAAACACTTTAAGCCATGCAACTGCATGACAAATGTGAATTCATGGTTGAGGGCCAAAGGCCACAAATGAGAGCTTTATTGTCTTTGTCAAACATTTTAATTTCTTTAAATTACAATAATGGGGTTGCTTGCAGAAATGGAAACAAGGCCATCAAAGTTGAAACTTGACTGAAACAAACTTACAGCATCTAATATACTGGATTCTGCTTTAATGGGTTGGACGTCAGCAACAAGTCTCAAAGCATGTTTTAAATCAAGATTTTTATCCTTCTCCACCAACACTTGGACCTACAAGAACAGGTGTAGTATTGTCTAAAATAAAAGTATAGCACAAAGGCATTGTAACATCATATAACTTACCAGACCATAAGAGATTCTACGCAGCCCAAATGGGTCACTAGTAGAACTAGGCTGACAGCCAGCAGCAAATAAGCCAACAAGACTATCTAATCTGCAGCACAAATATCATAGTAACAGTATAGTAATTGAGCAGTGGAGAACATTACTGTCCCACATATTATGATTCCCAGAAAAAAAATCACGTTGGAAAATAACAAAATAAAATAAAAAGCAAGGTACGAGTTAGACACTAACACATTGCTAGGGGTGGTTGAAAAGCGAAACTGCAATGCTTCTTGAAGAATAAAAGAGAGAATTATTCACAAGAGTAATATCTCTTTACTGGACACCTTAACAAAGGTTCCTGTTGAAATTTGAAGGACAGATGATATGTGGGAGAGAGATAACTGTAGTGAAAAGAGTGGACACAAGAAATACGTGGTTCAGCCATAAGGCCTACATCCACACCCAAATGCCCAGAGGCCAAATATGTTCTCACTAACTTGATGTTTTAAATACAAATGACCCATATTTATAATGGATGTAGGAGAAAGACATAAAAGAAGACAAACTACATCAATCTAAATCACATAATTTGCTCTATCAAATCTAGTGATTTGCTACATAATCAAATCCCATGGTAAATGGTAAATCACCATATTCCAACAGGTTCTACTAAAGATACACGAAAAACAATTTGAAAGGGAATACTAATGAAACATTGGTTATTGTGTTCCAATTAAGACCTACAAATGAACTGAGACTTGCAATCCATGCCCGGGTTCATTAACGTCAAGGGCAGGTTGGCTGCTCCTTCAGCAACCTCATCCATATAATTGTGGCAAACACTACTAAAAAGATAATATAAAGGAAGAAGGAAAATTTCCTGTTCCATCTGGTATCTTTTTCAAACCATCGATTCAAAAGAGAGGGCGCATTTGCTTCCTTCTTTCCAGGACAAGGAGGAGCATAAATATACTAAAAGAATAAATAACTAAAAGCTATTTTAAATCAAACTAAAGTTCTAATTTTTCAACATCCTCTACCAAAATTAGGCTCAGACTAAGTTAGTATAGATTCCTAAGTAATTACTGCCTCTTCTTTTCTCACCATCCCAGAAAAAAAAAAATGAGAAAAGAAACTTGCTACTTGAATTTCACCTGTCAACAACTGCCAAAATTATCCCTGCATCCGTTTTTGGTAGTATATCACCAGAGAATCTTGGAAGAGTGATCTCAAATAAAGCATCTGCAACCTGCAACATCAAGCACAAAAACAACTAAATTAAACACAGCTAAACCTAAAAATTGAAGAGCAACTAGATAATATATGAACAATATTGCATGAATTGTACAGAAAACAAAAAGATAAAAAAAAGAGAGGAGAAGATAACGACCTGTAGTGCATATCCATCCCGTAAAGCATAATGACGAGCCATTACTCCTGAAAGGGAAGTAAATTCCGTGACCACGGAAGAAGCAAGATCTGACATGGCTAGTGATGCTGCAACCTGGACAACTTGAAGCACCTCTTCATTATATCCCAGGGCCAAAGTTAGTTCTGAAACTAAATTTTGGACCCGGGTCATCTTGTCTAGCATTGTCCCTAATTTTTCCTGTTTCATTACAAATTAGCAGTATAAATGAGACATCCGATATGTAACCAATACCTTCAAAATACTGTTATTCACAAACCCAGAGTAACATTAAGAATATTATATATATACACACACACACACACACATATCAAAAGCAAATGTGATAACTCTAGTTGCATAGTTACAAACACAGATACTATAACAACTCACATGAAAAAGAATGCCTTTCAGTTGAGTCCGCAATTCTGAGAACTTACTACGTGTATCCACCTCATAGAAAAATTTTGCATCCTCATATCGAGCTCTACAGCATAAAGTTCAATGATTGAATGTATGAAAAAGGGGTCATTGGGCCTTTGAAACAGCTACAAACTTGAACATAAACTATGCAGTTCGATCGGTACATGGAAGGGTTATTCTCTAATCAAAATTATGTCGTAAACAATGAAAAGTGCAGCAGATCTAGCCCATTGCAATGAGTTCATGGATAAGACCAGCTCAAACCTGAGAACAGCTTCATTTCCTTTTCTTACAACTGTTTCATTGATTGCTCCATTTGCGACCTAAGAGGAGCCCCATATCATTTTTCATGTTGTGAAAAAACTGAACCCACTTTAACACAAAAAATGAAGTTAGAAACACTTGAACACATGAAACTCTACGTATGACTCACAGATATGAAGTATGGTAACAGCCTTCCATTATCAGCTGTCACAGCAAAATACTTCTGGTGCTTCTGCATTACCTGCATGATAGGGTGTGTGGCGGTTAACAAAGTAAATTAAAATTCCAACATGTTTTTCAGACCAATTAGCCAAGGGTAACCACAAGAACAAGCAAAAAGAGAGGAAATGTGTGTGTGTGTGTGTGAGAGAGAGAGAGAGAGAGCTCAGAGCAGTGTATCAGAAAGCCTGCTTGATGCGCGCCTGTACACTCTTAATCCCAAAGCCCAAATTTTGAGCTTCATTTTCTAAAAAGCCCAGCAACTTCGATGCAGCTTCAAAAAGCACACGCTTTTGGGGCTTTTTTAAGAAGCATGAAGCCTGCACCTTTTGGGATTTTTAAATAAGACTTGCTATAGCTTTACATGTACCCTATTTTAGTGAATAGTAACTCATAAAAAAACTACTTTCTAATCCTTTCATACTAAAAAGAGGAATGGACTTGATAAAAAACGCTTTAATGGTTTGCTTTACATCAAGTATAATCATACTTTCAAGAGAAGATGTTCCAGACATGATAGGAGAAACTAGATATTCTACTAGATGGTAAAGAGAGCACACCCCATTTGCACACTTAGGCCTTAACATCTAGTTCTAAAGCAAAATCAACTACTCCCACAACCACAAGTTCAAGAATGCTTCGACTACAAGATGAAGAGGAATAAGATGAACGGATTGAAGAGGGTTCATCAAATGAGGAAGATAATACTTATGATTCAAATGATGATTTAACCTCTCTTCATGACGGTTAAATATAGATGCTATTTAAAAAAAACAGAGTTATTAAAGTGACGCTATTTTATGATTTGTGAGATTTGAGAGAATTGTGTATCTAATCACATAGTGCAATCCCCAACTTATAATACAGTGTGATTTTCAAATTTTAATATTAGGCTACACATAATGGATTGAATTTCCACTATTAAAATGTCAATCTTATTAGTAGAGTTTCACTTGCACCATTATATATAGCCTTTACACTTTATATTTTATCGATGTGGGACTTTAATACCCATTTCAAAAAATGATAAATCTAGATCCCTAAAATTTAGCTACTAAGTACAATCTATCAGATTCTAACAATTTACATTTTTTTTTTTTTTTTGGTCCGTAGAGTAGTTAAATATAATATTGCATTTCTTTAATGTTATTATATTATGATTATTGGTGTTATTCTATAATATTTCAGTCTTACATAAACTGTAAGAAGTTTAGGATAATATGGAATCTGGAGCTGCTTCATGGTATCTCCTTTCTCTTTGCTACTAACTTGCAGACATTGTGGAGCTTTTCTGGAATTGGAGCTGCTAAATAAGAAAAGGCCAAACACAAGGCTTAAAGGAGTAGATAGCATTAAATAGGATGGAGTAGAGGAGGAGAATGAGCACAGAATCCCTATGTTTTTTGCTGAAGAATTCATGTATTTGGCCCCAACATTGGTTGGTAAACGAAGTGGTTATTGTAATTACTACAATTCCCAGTTGTAACCACTGAAACTAGTCAATTTCAATAATACAATTCAAAATTATTCTGTCTCAAGCCCTCGGGTTAAGCTCTGTTTTGGAATGTTGATGTACAATACTTGACACTTCCAAATTCAGTTGATAAAGACAAGCCCAACAAAAACATGCAGCAGTCAATATTATACTATTGAGTCGAAGAAAAAAAAATGTTGAAAGCAAATTCGCCTGCGATGAAATTGTACCAAGTTTAAGAGCATACCATGGCTAAAAGCTCCTCTGGAAGCTCTAAGAAAGATTCGTTAAAACTGCCAAGTACTGGAACAGGTGCTTCAACGAGATTTACTACCTAAAGTATTGATCCGATAAATAGTTTATAGACTGAGAATTCAAGCAAATTTCATCAAGACAAAATGGCCCATGTTTACCTCATTAAGCAAGCTTTCCTGAATAACAACACGGCCATTGACACTGTTTGCTAAGATTTTGGATTGCTCTAAAATCCTGCTCTTACGTTCCTGTAAATAAATATGGTTTCTTAAGATAATAGTTTTGAAACTAACCAAATTTCTGATCATTAAAACATTACCCAATCCTTAATCAGAAAAAATACATTAAAAAAAAAAATAGTGATTTGGGATACCTCAATGTCAATGGTAATTCTAGCATTCCTCATTAGACCTAAATAATATTCTGCACTTTCTACCTGAAAAAAAGATTTTGAAACCATAATGAGTACGCCTAACCTTTAACAAGAAACAAAATAGCAATATGTAATACATGATACAGAGATACACAGACGCACATTATATCCAGATCAACAATATATTAATGCAACTTTGTGCCTCAAAAGGATAGCTAGATCATAACTTATAAGTATTGTGACTGAGGAAAATTCAATAAAATAAGTTAATCTTAATGCCTTACAAACAGAAAATTATTTTGGTAATATTATGTTCAAAAAAATGTGCAGGACCAACTATTTCTGTGGCTTCCTCAAATAATACCAAACCAGAAACTCAATGTACAAAACAGAAGTACAAGAAATAATATTAAGTCTAAAAACGATACCGTGAATGAGGCTGAAGGAGTATTACGAAGGCCATAAGACTGACTTCCACTACATTAAACAACCAAAATTGTGAGCGGTAAGTTGCCTCTTACAAATAAAAGAACAGAACAAAAACAACTTTCAATGAACCCTTTGGCAGTACTATAAAAGTTTCCTAAATTTGATCATGAGTATAGTCATACATCTATAGCAATTACGTATCAAAAGATTAGGATTATTCCTGTTGGTCATTACATACAAAATGTAAGTCATAAACTTAGGTGACACAACAGAAAACGGTGGCGCGTCTGGCGACTCATGTTCCAGGATGGTTACTGGTTTATGCTGAATCGGTACCCTTTGAAGTGGATTATAACGGCGGTGAGATGAGACCAGTAATGCGAAGAAAATTTCTTGACTCATTCACAGCAACACAATTCCTATTTATACAGAATTCTATACAATTAGATCTCATGATTCTGTACCAATCAATCTAACGAGTTAAGCATCTCAATGGTCGGACAAACTCCCTTTCCAAAAAAGATCAATACACCCAGCAATACACTTAGATTTATTGGATTTGTTGCTAAAATATCAGTATTAAATCCAAAACTCCCGGCAAATGGCCAGTGACCCAAGGAAACAAAAGAATCGGTTATAATTTAGCATAGTTGAATACAACATGTTGATATTACAAGTTTACAAACATTAGTATTATGAGTTCATATTTTTCTCCCTTGAACGAATTTGTAGACATTTGTTAATATCAATCGAAATTGAAAGTATCTCAATAACCAATTACCAACACATTCATATGGGTTCTGAACGGTTAAAAGATCTTTGCTTGATTGAATTGTGTTGAATTTGATAATGGGCTACACGTTTGGGCTTCTACTACTAAAAGGTCAACCTTATTAGTAGGATTTCACTTGCATCATTATATCAGAGTCTTTCCACTTTATTTTATACGATGTGAGACTTATTTCACCCTCTTCAACACTCCCCTCATGTGCGAGCCTCACTTTTTTTTTTATCAGTGGGCTCGACATGCACAATAGGGAGCCTTTATAAATCAGCACTTCCCCTCACGTGTAGGTATTTCTTTTCCACACGTGGGCCGCTGCAAGCATATCCATTTGCAAGTGGGTCGGAGACCACATGAGGAGGCAACATAAACGGGCTCAGGCTTGGATCAAAACCTGCTCTGATACCATGTTGAATTTGATAATGGGCTACACATAATGGACCCTCCACCTATTAGCTTGAGCTTTTGGGTTAGAGTTAAGTTTAACATGGTATCAAAGCTGGTTTGGTTTGGCCTAGTGACACGTCTTTGTTGCATCCCTTCTTGGTCCACGTGCAAGGTCCGTTGTGTAATCGGGCATGCACATGAGGGGTTAGGTTAATGTATCCCACATTGAAAAAATATGAAGCATGTCACCACTTGATATACATGTTGGGCCCTCCACCTATTATTAGCTTTAGCTTAAGCTTTTGGGTTTGAGTTAAGTTTAACAAAAACAAAATACAATTTTAACTTTATCTTCAACATCAACTTCTGTATGTTGCCTCGATGTTAGAGATTCCTCTAAGTCCTCTCTCTTTGTCATACATAACGGAAGTTGCTCCTTTAATGTGCATTTGAGTCCTTTCAAATTTGTTTCAGCAAAAAGACAATGCCAACAGTTGCTCCTTTTCACTATATTAGATGAAGCTTCACTACAGAAACAGTATGGAGGAAGAGAATTTCTTCTCGTTCTGCTTTCTGTTATCTTTTACCGGGACAACTAGCAAAGTTCTATTAATTTTCTCCAGTCAGAAAGACAAACTGACAGAGACAGACTTCACTGCTGTTTAAGATTTGTTCCATTAAAGAAAATACATAGATTTGATATAGGTACCTTTAGAGAGAGTGGTAACTATAAGTACCTTACAACTCCAGCAAACGTAAACGGTACAACTACATCTCCATGGAGGGCCAAAATCCAACGAATAGGTCGGCTAAAGACAGCCTTCATGGAAATAGGAAGAAAACTCATTTTCAGTAAACTGAAACTACAAATAATTAATCATGTATATCAGGAATACATAATGAGATATTGAAAAATATAAAACAAGCAAAATGCTAAATCAAGTTGTCATGCAAAATGGCCCAACATTGTATCAGATAAAGCTACTGTTTAATTAATGAAACTAGTCCTAGCACAGAATTCCAATCACCACTACCAGTTAATTATTTAATGAGATTCAATAACAACATTTTACAATATCTGCAACGCTATTAATTCTTTTGTCATCTTCTTAATGCATGTTCGCTCACATGTTTTGAGATAGAAAAGTATGAGTGTGTCCGTGAGCGTGTGCACATGCTTGAGTGATACATTCTAGGGGTAATTACACATGACCCCCCCGTACTTTACACGTTTTGCACTTGTATACCCTATACTTTTTTTAACTTTAGACTACCTTGTACTATGCCGAGGAGCCTTTCCGTCAGTTAACTTGACGGACTATTCCTTTTTTCATCATGTGCCATGCACGTGATCTAATTTTTTTTACTGAAATGCCCATTTTACCCTTAATGTTTTTTAATTTAATTTTGATAATAATTATTATTTAAATTTAAAAAATGAAATATATATATATATATATATATATAAACCCAAAGGTATTTTGGTCTTTTTGACACTTAACTGACGGTGAAAAGACGGAAAGGCCCCTCGGCATAGTACAGGGTAGTCTAAAGTTAAAATAAAAGTATAGTGTATCCAGGTGCAAAACGTGCAAAGTAAAGGGGTTCATGTATAATTACCCCTACATTCTAATAGATGATAAATGACAGAAATTCAGAGAATGTGTTACTGACCTGGACTGCTTATAGGATTAACTAGTTCCTAATTCATAGAGCTTTGATAGATGAAATTGGAAGGATGTGTATGGGATAACAGGCTGGGATGGTAGCTGTAGGTCTAGTAGCAAGTCTGAGTCGACAATTATTTTAAGCGAAAAAACAATCAAGTTTCAAGGTTACAAAACACAACAAACATTTCATAAAGAGAGAACATTTATGTATCACGGCCAATTTTGAATCCATGATAATAATCTATATTACATAACAACGTAGACAACAAAGGTTAGAATACTTCACATATTTTTATTCTATGTACCTGAGAATTCCAGCGCATCGACTTTGGAAATGATATTTTTGCCAAAATACTAGGCAACTCTTCAGATAAAACCTAGTCATACCACAGGAGCCTAACATCAGTTTGTAAATTGACTGAACATAAATTTCAATTGGATCCAAAGTACCATAGCCAGCATTCATGAAATGAACAAATACTGAAGATTCTTTACCAGATAAACTGTCATAATCATAAGTTCACGCCATACAGATAAAATTTATCAGAAAAGCAACAGATAAAAGGAGAATCAACTGCACAATTCTAAACACATCCAGGAGACATTTTGCTGTATTAATTATCATCGTCAATTATATGATAAACTGGCTATGTGATAAAATGATAATATGTAGTTACACATAGTTCCAAGTTCCCAATTAACTTCCTGAAATGATTAAGATTAACATCATGCAGGTTAAGCTTTGTGGGGTTCAGATGAAAGTACATGACTCATTCAGTTGACACTATCAAGGATTTGAAAACTGTTAAGATATGTAGAATCTCCCAGCATATGGAAATTGTTTATGTATTCATCATTCAGAATAATTTAATTAGCTCCATAATTAGGCATTAACCTTAGCCATTTCTTATTGGTTCTTGAGTTAACTCTTGCAATGCCCTATATAAAGGGATTCTATTCTACATCAATATTAACAATATCATTTCATATATTCCACACAGAAAAAAAAAGGACAAAAAATTTACTTTTATTATATGCTATTAAGGAGACATTTTCACAAGCATGCTAATTATTTCCCCGAATACCACGTCAAATCTATACATACTATAAAAGCTTAACCAAAAAGACTAGTTTATACAGCATATTAAAGCGCCACATCATCAAATTTTTAGTTTTACCACAAACTTTTCCATAATTATAAAATTGGCCCTAATGTACAAGTAAGTAATCTACCATAAACAATTGTTTTTTTTTTTTTTTGAAACTTACCATAAACAATTGTTTACAATATAAAAAGTAAACTAATGTAAGTAATAATGTACAATAAGGTAAGTAAATTTTCATCAATAGGAAATTAAAATAGTGTAGTACAAGTTAAGTGATTACATAAACTCTAATTGAATACTATAAATAGACATTATAGCATTGTAAAACATACGAATCAAAATCAATCACATTACGTTGATACTAATTGATTTCAATTCTCTGTCGCAACTACAACGATAAAACTCAAGAAACTGAAGTATGAAGATATGAAGATATAAGCAGATAAGCAAGAATTCAAGAAAATACTTCATAAAACTTCAAGGATAAAAACTCTATGTTTTTTTCCTTTCTCATATGTGTTCTTTTTGCTATTTTATTGTATTAGAAACATTGTATTACAATATTTATCATGTTTTATGTTGTTTATTTCATACTAAGTAATTTATTTGGTTTTATTACGTGTTTTAAATATTATTTTAGCTGTCTATTTTTAATAGATTTGTTATGAAAAATGGCTATAAATTGATTTCCCAACTATTGTAATCATAAGTATGAAAATAGATCATCTAATAATATATTGTTTTATTTTAGTGTCAATCTTTTATGTTCTTAACAGTTTACTATTCTTTCATTTTTGACAATGTTTTGTAATTGAAGCTATAATAAAAAGTTCAATTTTAGGATTCAAATATATACTATTATTGCAATTATCTTGATTTATCATACAAAAAATTTAATTAACTAAATGAGTTTGTTAAAAAATAATATCTAATATCATTAAATTTGTTAAAAATAACTATTCATCGCACGGGTGTATAAAGAAAGCATTCATCTCCCTATCATGCAAGCACCATTGTTCTACGCAATCAGGTAAGAGCAGGTGTCGAGCAGGATATGAAAATAGCACACTACTAAACAATGGGTTTCTTCTAGAATTTGATTGAACCATTAAGCCCAATTTCATCTTTTGAATGATTGGGAGTTGGTAAATGATCACAACACATATACCATATAGTTTTTTTAGTTGAGCAGATAACTATTGACCAACTTACTATCAGAAAGAGAAGTGAAAAGAAATTCATTAGAAGAAAACTATGTCCCGTCAATTTTAATAGAAAAAAAGAAAAAGATTAGCACTAGAACCTCCAAAGCAAGTTGAGCAGATTCCACCACGTGAGCAAAAATATATTCAGTTTTCCCTGCAATGTAAAAACATCCCCCTGAGGACTAATTGTCGAGGTTTGGTATCAATAAACAACATATTACTGATAATCAGTAAATTATAAGTTTATGAAAAATACAGAGATCGTTCTTAGGCCATTTTGCTTTTTTTCTTTTGAGGGTTAAGATAGCACATAGCACGGTCATCCACTCACCTTCAATGCATATGCTTATTGATTTGGTTAAAGATGTGGCGAACACTTTTTTGTACCATATAGATAGAAACAACAAATTATAGTAGGAAAGACGCAAATATGTGGAGTAACCAATACTAAGATGCAAACACAAAATGAGAAATATTTCTGTAATGCTAAAGAAACTCTGCCAATTATCAATGAACTACTGTGATGAACTGATGTTTACCTAATAACTAAACGTTTTCGATATCCATAAATTTCAATTGCCTTTTTAGGTAATAATGCATACAGTGCTACACTGCTACCAATCAATTGTTTTGCCAGTGAAGACTAACTGGATTCCATAATAAACAAGCTTGTAGAACTCTCAAGAAAGGAGTTTCAAAATACATAACTCTAAGCTTCTACCTAAGAGCTAAATTCATCTACAAGGTTGAATTTCCACCAGAATCCTATGTTGTTTGTGTATTCCATTGAACTCGGACGGCAAAAATTCAATAACCTGCTTAAATTATGATTGTATATGGCAATTAAAAATAAACTTAAAATGAGATGTGATGTGATGTGACAATACAAAATATTGCTTAACAGCAAAAATTGCCTCACCCTGGAGGAACTGTCAGAATACTGTGATTCTGAGGTTGTCCTTTCCAATCTAAAACTGTGTCCATCTAAGATTAAGATTCCAGCTCTGCAAAGGTCCTTGATTAGGCTCATATGGGTGTCATAAATAAGTACTTACATATGATGAGACATTGGTGCTGTCCATATGTGTTCTCCAGAATCCAGTTTTCAATATGTCCAAAGTTTGACATGTATGGATGATATGCAAGTCTAATGTTAAGGCAGAACCAAATCCAGACAAAAAATATTCCCACACAATTAGGGTTTAAACACAGCACATGGCAATCGTGTAGCTCTATTCTTGTATAATGCAAGTCTAATGTCCACACATGACCAACTCCAAACCAATTTGCCCATGTAACTAGGGTTTGAACAGATCATGTGCAATTATGTAGACTCACTCTTGTACCATAGAATAATTAAAGAAAATTTGTTGATTTTATTAATATACTGACAGGCCTATTTACACAAAACTACACAATATACAAAGGGAAAGCTAATCAGCATGTACAGCCCTTGAATCCCAATTTTACAGCCATGATATTTGTTTGTCAACTACAGCTTCGTGAATATCACACACAAATCAATAGATTCTGAAGGGTCAATACTCAACATTTCTAACATACGCTTCAATCATACCAACTCACAAGTAGCATATGCCATAGAATCACACTCAAACACACAACTAGATCTTGACACAACTGATAGCTACTTATTTTTCTGTCATACCAATTTACCTCAAGAGAAAGAAACAGTACTCCATGTGGAAATTATATCATTATGAGAACCCGCACTATCTATATCTATATATCCCACAATAAAAAATAGGCCATGATTCGGTAGAGCTGAACCTCTATCTAGAGAATTTTTCAGATAGCCCCAGAATTTGTAGGACTGCTTTCTAGTGACTTTTACAGTGTCATTCAAATTCAAGGAACTAGCTAACCAGTGCCCCAGGAAGAGAAATTTGTGGTCGGTTGATACTGAGATAATCTAACTACCCAACTAATCTGTTGTACCTTCTAGGATTCTAAATCAATCAATAATGCACCTTCATCTTTATCTTCTTTGAAGCTAGAATCCAGGGGACTAAATAGGATAGGATTCTAGGATCTCAGTTTCACTCAGTAGATGAAGAGTATGCTTTTGTTGGCAATGAGTGATTTCATCACAGGACCTGATAACTTCCATAACCAAAAAAGTACTATAGTTATCCCTAACACTTGGTTTGCAGCTTCTAAATAGAAAATGTTTCAAGTGATTTAATTCATGTTCTATTGTTTCCGGCATTATACTGTCATCCAAATACAAACTAATCATTTTACACCTTTTCAGACCTTATGAAGAATTCATAGAATAACTTACTAAAACCGACTCCCCTGACTCATAGTATGAACCCAATGTTGTAGTCCACTATAACCATGCACCCCTCACTCTCCAATCAACCATTATAATAAGCATTGAAATATTTACTAGTGGTATTAGAATACTGCTACGACCACAAGGAAGTACGATTGGTTTTAACACAATTATAGAAAGAACTTATGTTTTAGAGGTTCACCCCACACAAGCCCCTAGTACAATTCAACGATGTCATGCCTCGAAACCAAATTGGTAGGCATAGAGCGTATGTAAGAGAGAAGATGCATTATTGATCCAACAAGAATATAAAACTAACTAAAAAAAATTATACAGATATATATGGCAGAAAACATTAAGAAAGAGATTCTTTGAAACATTCAATAAATTCAGAAAAGATCCATTAATAACATATCAATACAGTATAACAGTAAAACCAAGCCAAATCCACAAATGAAAATAATTCGACCCATCACTCTAGAAAATAAAATATAAAGTTGGAAAAAATTCCTGAATTTCTAAAGACGTTAACTAATACGAATCTAAAATATGACAAAAATAATTTCAAGTCGACTTTGGAGTCATTTTTCTCATTTTCAGGTAGCATTCTATTATGGGGTAATTACATGTTACTACCCTCTTAGATGTCGGTCATGTCTTATCATGTTACTACCCTCTTAGATTTTTTTCCATCATGTTACTACCCTGAGAGAGTCAAATTTCGTTAAAATTAACGAACAAAATGGATGGAAACACAATTTGGATCTAACAGGGTAGTTACATGAAGAAAAAAAATCTTTAGGGTAGTAACATGATAAATTGGAATCTAATAGGGTAGTAACCTGTAATTACCCCTTCTATTATACTAATAGCATAAATAAAATGAAACTGTTATGCACATAGATGATAGAACACAGTAAAAAGGCAAAGAGAAATCAAGTGCCTTTTTCAAATTTGGAATTTCATCTTTCTGCATGGATGTACATACCGTCAACCTTCCTAAATAAAGAATCCAGAGGTACAGAGTATCTACGGCAGAAACCCTCAGCAGCCTGACATTAAACAATAAATTTTATAGCATGAGGCAAATCCTAAGCAAAATCAGAATACAATTAATTTATAAAATTGGGTTCATTTACATGTGTAAAACTAGTAGTAGGTGGGGGCAGAACTATGAAGTGCTACTTCTAACACATTTAACCATCCAGGATGCAATCAATTACAAGTTGAGATTGCTAGAATATTTTACTCCACTGGGCTATCTTAAAATGTTGTGAGTCAATATTTATTCAAATGCTGCAACATGACTTTGCTGGATATTTGTTTCTTAGATATAATATGTGATTGTTCGGTGTAAAATTAAAGTTGAGCCTAAACATTTAGTTGAGTTGGTCCTCCACATGGTATCATAGCCAAGTTGACCAAAAGGTCACAAGTTAGAATTCTGCCGTCACCCTAATTATTAAGAATTTGTTAAAATTCCAGCACAGGACCAAAAGAAGACGTGTGCATGGACCCCATGCAAACCGATAACATGCTTGCACTTGAGGGGGAGTATTAGAGTATAAAATTAAAGTTGGGCCTTGAACTATCAAGTTAAACTTTTAGTTGAGTTCAAAAAATTACTTTGTTCCACTTGGAAAGAGCAAACATCGAGAGATTGTTGATTCCAATAAAAATATTTGGAGGGAAAAAAGGTGTTAGTATTATGAGTGATGGATGGAGTGACTAGCAAATATGGCAACTTATGACCTTTACGGCGGTTTCTGAGGGCGGTTCAATGTTTCTTAAGGGTGTAGATTGCTTGGGTCAAACCAAGGATAAAATTTTCATTCCAAATTTGACGAGAAAAGTGACCAATGAAATTAGAAACAAGAGTGCTACTGAAATCATCACAAAGAATAATAAAGATGCAGGGATGCTTATTGAGTTTTCTAAGATCATTCGAACACTGTACACTTAGTATTGAGCTGGAACATATTTGTGCATCAACATATGTTGAAAACAACCAGATCACTTTTCAAGAGCTTAGTTGAACTACAAATCTTATGTTATCGCTTAAATTATCCGGTTCTTGTTTTAGTTTTAGTTTTAGTTTTATATGCTAATACTAGTTTATAAAATCATTAATACTAGTTTATAAAATCATTATGGATTTTTTTTAACGTATATGTATTTACATATCATATTTACTGATTTATTGTTGTGAAATTGGGAAAAATTGTTGATTTATTCTTAATGGGCTTGGCCTAATTTATAATAGAGAGAGAATTAATCAACCCCTAAAAAATCAGCTATGAGATTCTATATATCCCTAATTCACAGAAAATCAAATATTTTAACACTCCTCAAGATGGAGCCTGTAAATCAAATTAGCTGAGAGCTGGGATTTAGCAGTTGTTGGAGCTGGTTCAATGGTAGATAGTTACAAAACTTGCTGGTACAAGTCATCATGTTGTTAGACAATATTGATGTTAGCAGGAGAGACAACACTCACCTAAAAGAGAGATATTTCAGGAAGCCGCTGGTCACTCGTGGCAAAGCGTGCGGCAAAGATCAACGGATGGCACACTGATATGGTTGGCAAGAAGAAGACGATTGGGTTGGTGTCACTAGAACATCAGGTAATACTAGGAAGAAGTCGTTGGAGTTTTGTCGGTAAGGCACCAAGGTGTTGCCAGAGGCTGAAAAATGAAAACTAAAAATTGAACAAGATAGGTTTAAAGTTAGAGCAGATAACTTGTTGGTTACTGTTGCAGAAATGGACCAGAAAGGATGCGAGCAAGCCCACAGGTATGGAGGCGGGTTCGAGGTGTTTGTTCTAGTGATGGACAAAGCCAGAAAAGAGGAAGGAGGCTTGCTGGACGTTTAGGAACTCAAACCAAATGGTGTTCATGGCTAAGCTCATCGGAGTAAAGTGAGTCTGGAAGCAGTGGTGGAGGCCCCTCCCGGCAGAGAACGGCAACGGATGCAACGACACACAAGTCGCTGGAGTCGGCTGAACACGAGGGTACCCGCTATGACGGTTAACGTCCGCCGAAAAAAGTCGCCGGCGAGAAGAGCAGTCAGAAGATGTGGTGGCGTGTAGGAGCATTTTTTTTACAGTAGGATTTTTCTAGGTTTTGCCAGCGAGAGATAGACAAAGGCACTTGTGAAGAGAGGTTGTTTGCCACAGGTTTCAGTGGAAATTCACAAGAGAAGGAAAAGAAAATATTATTGAAAATATGAAAGAAAATTTATTGGTCGGGTAAGCAATCAAAGACTGTCGTCAAAATTGTGGAAGGTTCAAGAGACCCTCCAAACAGAGGATCGAGAGGCTTTCATACCATCTGAGATTGAGAGAAATTGATGATTTATTCATAATGGGTGAAACCGAATTTATAATAGAGAGAGAATCAATCAATCTCTAAAAATCAGGTATGAGATTCTATCGATCTCTAACTTACAGATAATCAAATATTTTAACAATTTTTTTATAAAATCTATCATTAGCGTGTCATATCCTATAACTCTTTTTTCTTAAATTGCATGCTACAGTATTCGTATCGTTATGTCCTTGTTTCATGTCCATGTACAAGCAACATGTTAAAATTGCAAATAAGGGGGAAGGAGAACCTTAGTGGGGTTTCCTTGGTCATCAATTGCTTTTGAAACAGGAGGTCCTCGAATCTCAACCTCATTCTCTGTTTGCTTGCTGCAGAGACTCTCAACAGAAACCTGGAAGCGCAAATAGAAGGTGCAGGTTACAGTACTCTCAATAAACTTTCAGGTTGATAAAGTTCTATGAGAAATGTACATAAATTCGGATTTAGGGAGTGCTCTCATTTTAGCTCCAAAAGATACATATCAAGGATAACTAACAGTTCACAATGATTATCAGGAAGATCGATCTGTGAGAGAGAAAATTATTACAGTACGAAAGTGACAATTGTATTTTTTCACATGTAGAGGTGAGTTTCTTCATTACCCAACATAGATGTGAGAAGATGCTGCACAACATAGTAGAAGTTATTACAGATGCCTTGCCCATTATATACCCCTTCTCTTATCCAGGATTATAATATATCTTAACTAGTGGTAGTATTTACTATATACTTTCTTTGTTTATACACAATTCTAAGAAACAAGATATATGAACCCTTGTTTTCCTATTCCTAATCTCAAATTTGAAAAAACTTCTTATACCTAACACTAATAGCCCCTGACAATACTCCACTCCCTATGCAAGTTAGATTGCCAACAAAACCCAGAGTAAATGAAGCTTTAGAATCCATTCGGAAAAAAACTTACGTTTCTTATTAATCAATAATAAAAGTTCAAAACCAACTAAAAAAGAGCTAATGTCAATATATATACTAACCAAACCCTAAACCTAAACCTAACAGAAAATTATATTAAAATAAAACAAAATTACCAAATTATGTATAAAAACAGTCAAAAGCCCAAAACACCCTCTAAACAGCATCGAATGGCCAAGAACAACACAGGTCATGGCCATTAGCCACGTGTTTTGACAGCGCATCCGTTTTGAGTGCGCCAACCATATTTCAGCTCATTCCGAGCATGTGACCCAATTTCCTCTACTATCACTTCTTTCTCTACTCCAACTTGCATCCAGGAATTTGTTCAAATAAGGTTTCCTAGACTTGCTTAGCTTTAATGTAATGAAAAGATTAACTATGCTACGGTACAAGTACGAGACTGCAAACTTACAGGAGCAACCTCATCCTAGATATAACAAAGGTCCAAGTTACACATTAAAAACTTTATCCCTGGTAATCACCATCCAGCAACAACCACAAATTATATACTACCTCCGTCTCAAAATAATTATCCACTTTCCTTTGTTATCCACTTTCCTTTGTATTTTACAAAGAAAAGCGGACAATTTTTGGGGGATGGAGGGAGTAACTAATTTCGATTGACACACTATTTTGTCAAATCTGAACGACCTTGCAGAAAAGATTAATAAATTCACACTCAATAGGATGCAAAGGTAAAATTAGAAACAATACCACTAATCTGCGAGGTGTTGCAAAAGCTTGTACTTCACCATGGCTCAACCTTTGTTTTTTTAGCAACTGCACTATCAATTCTTTAAGCTGCAATAACCAGCAGATTAATGAAAATATGTCCTAATTCAGATCACATGCCACCATAGAAATTTACAGATATATCCAAGGATGCAGGAAGCAGAGACAGATAGATGTAAACACCTTGGTACGCGACATAACCAATATTATATTAATCTTATCATTTTCTTTAAGTTAGAAGCCTATTCAGTTAATATTTATTTTAAATTTTCTAAATTTTACAGGAGTCAAAATTATTTTGGTGATCACAAATATTTGATATATAAGGATCATGGACCTTCTGTCCATAGATGCCTTATTAGGCATTAATGTTGTTAATGAATTATACTTTTGACTTCTTTGTCCTACTTGAGATTAAAACCATGTCATTGCTTCTTTATAAAATAGTGTTATTATGCTTACATTCTTACCTGTTTATTGTACTCATAATTTGAATTTTTAGATGTAGAATAACATCCGCACATAATGTTCGGTACTCAAGCCAAACAACTAAATGTGCATTTAAAATGGTATTTTGGTTTTAAAAAATGCATGGCGTTCTCTCAACATATTAGCTTATTCTTAATTACATTGATGTTGGCTGTATTCTTCTACATTACTGACTTAGAATGTTAATTTTGTTGAAGATTATAATTTATAAGCTACAAGGTTGTTTAAAGGGTAAATAAGTTTTCAAAGATTAACCATCACAATATTGTATCAATCAAAAGTTAACATACATCAACATCAATGGAAAATCGAATAAATATATTAATTCGTGAGCATTCAGATCTCAGGTAATATGAGGTGTAACAACTCTTACCACATTCCTGAAGAAATATGAATATTGTAAAGATACAACGCATACACTTCCACTAATAAGTAGGTGCAGAGAGAAAGCTAGTTATACTATATGTTTTATTAACATTTTGAATCCTCAACCTCATCGTAAATTGCTTACATGTAAGAGAATGTTCCCATTATTTGGAAAAAGTAAGCCTATGTAATGTCCCAAAGTTCAGCCTTGCTTTGCAATGGAATGATCGGCACTTAGACTCTCAAATGCACCCCATGTGCAAGTCAAAATCAGAATTACACACACAATGCCAACTCTTAGCGCAACTAAACCACAAAGGCAGTAACTCTTACTGTACACCAGTGCCTTAGACCACCCTTGGTCACACAACTCCTTTAGTCGTCTATGTGTTGGACCTCACCTTCTAATCTCAATACTAAAGGCACAGTTAAGACACAAATGTGTGGGTGATTAATGGGTTAAGAAAGATATCTAAGTAACAAGGAGGATGCAGACTTGAAAGGGAATAGTTATATTGACAATAACTAGAGTCGGTATGAAGGGTTTACAAGTGTGGGACTCTTGGCCTCACCCTATATGGCTTACTTCACCATAACACAACACATACCTATTTATAGTGCTGTATCCACCAACCTTACTCCACAATCCTAAGCTTCTCTAGATATTTCTCTACATTTCCTAATGACACTTATTACCACTAACATTTGTACATATCACCTGATCCTATAAGAATCTACACACTACAATCGGTCTGTGACACCTTATGGTGGTGTGACCCCTGATATCCAAAGAGGTTTTGCACCACGCTCTTTCTGTCCAAGACACCTACCTGTACTGCTAGAAACTCTCATTCTTTTTTATGTTTGTAGAACCAAAGAACATTTTGACATTATGCATTATACATTATGAAAGGAGTTCACTAACCACCTTATACCTGAAAAGTCATATTGGCTCAAATTGTATTCTCATGAAGCAAAATGTAATATAATCCATAAGGTGAATTGAGAACAAAGCATCTAAAGAGATAAAAACATGTTAACGTATAATTCGAACAAATCATACTTGCTGGCTTGCATCAACTACATCTTGAGGAGGTATCTCTTCAGTCCCAATCTCAAGAATAAACAACCTTGGATCATGAGATACCTGCAAGAAATGATAGAGAATAACTAAAGACTAGTAATGGAAAAACATAGCAGAATCTGCATAATAACTGTGACTCAATAACTGAAACACATTTTTGAACTTTGAAGCTCGTGTCTGTAAGAAACGAATCCAAATTGTGCCTTCCCAATTTAAGAACAAAATTCCAAACTATGAACCTCTTACAAGATAAGTGTCTACAATAAATTTTAGAAAAACACACAGCAGTAAATTGATGTTCATCAAGAAGTTGTAAATCATACACCTAATTAAACCATGTTTGCAGTTACCATTTCAGCAGTGACCATAGAATCGCACAGAAGAAGATGATGATGATGATGAAACATATGAGAATTCCATAAATTATTTGTGATCTATGATATTACTGAAAATTATTAAAGAATGACGAGGAAAAACATAAGCAAGCTGTCATTGATTGAGAAACTCTTAATTTAATACTCTATGATGAAAAAAAAAAAGAAGAAGAAGAAGCAATCCATGTGAACTAACCATTTTAACAGCTGCCTCCAAAACCTCCTTAGAACATACAACAGGAACAGATTCACTAAAAGTACCCAGTGGATGTCCAAGGGACTCCCTAGTCTTTAACCAAAGTTGTGCACAATGACGTGCTAAACTGGAAAAATGAAGGAAAAAAAAAATAAGAACACAGCATAGATAAGATGTTCCCAAAAGAGATGTTTCAAGCAACTTATTTTAGTTCTGGCATTGACAAAAAATATATTTCGTTAAGTAATCTATTAAACTTGAGATTGAAGACTTGTAAGTGATAGGTTATCCCATCATTGTAGTCGTGATGATACAACCTTAAGTGCTCTTGTACATATTTCACCCACTTCAACATTTTGTTTCACATATACAATCAATTTGTGCAACTTAAGCCGTCCTTTTGGTGCTGTAAGGTTACAGAGCTAAGATCTGCTTACTCTGTATTTCGTTATTTGAGGTTTAAAAGTGAACCCATAAGTTCTGATCAAAAATTTACTGAACAGCAAAACACTTGTCAAGTCTACAGCAGAAGCTTATGGTGACAGCAAAAGATATTCTGCGTCCTTCGCAAGGAATATTATAGAAATCAAAACAGTTCCTTCGAAATAAGGTTTCTATTTCAAATGTCAGTGTTCCAAGTTATGCCATGGTGTCAGAAAAGTCCAACTTATGAGTGTTGCATGTGAATATAAAACGCTTTCAAATTTTCTTTCATTCTCCACAAGTTCAATTCAAAGATGAAAAATATATTTAGTTAAGCATATGAACGGATATAGCTATCCCAAAACCGTAAAGTGGTAACATTGTTAGACCAAGTGAAACACCAGGGCACAAAATCTCAGTAGGACAGACACCAACACTAATTTTCTACAAAACTGGAACTTCAAAAGTTGGGATCCAAGACTTTAATTTTAATCTAAGGATTCGCAAAGAATGAAACATTGCAAGGGAATAGCATAAAAAATCATAATCACATAGTAGCAGCAGCCGGCAACTATCAATAAACATGAATCATAAAGTTCCATGGAGAAAAGAAGGATTTCTATTTTTATTATGCTCCGTTTGGATTCAGGGATTTCATTTGCAATTCTGGATTTTAGTCAAATCCAATATTTGGATCTCAAAGAATTTGGATTTGGATTTGGATTTGAAACAAAACATTATATTTGTATTTGAAATACAGCATTTCAAATCAGCGCCCACTTCCCAAACGAAGCCTTAAATCATTCTGTATCAATTCCTTGGTATTTTTGTTATTACGTATGCTCATTGCTCCCCAATCCCCATTATATCAGCAACTCAGAAAGTGACAAAAGCGTGACACCATTTAGTTCTTCACATGCTTGATGTGTGGAAAGAGTATGGTCTCTGAAACGCCAGAGTATAACACTGGCCCATATTACAGTGTTGGCATCTCATAAAATAAAATTATGGTATACATTTCATACTACTTTTGGTGAACTGCAATTTGAAAATAAAAAATAAAAAATAAAATAAAATAAAAACTTGAAGGGGAAATTTGTTTTAATATGTGCTCTTTAAGATATAACAAGCAGCTATTACTCCACATGGTGTGCAGCTCCAATTTTCTATTTTTGTTTTGTTCATAGTTCATTAAGAGAAAAAACACAAGTTGGGGACAAGAAATATACGCACAGATTAAGTGGAAGAAAATAGATATAGCCACTATTTGAAGCATATAAACTTCTCATAAGGTTATAAACCAACTCCTAGAATGCCCCGGAAATACAATGGGCATTGCATGTTGATCTATATCAGACAGGGACGACAACAGCGACAGGCAAAAACTTCCCATCCATGTTAAGTTCTTCAACTAAAAAGCCCTATTTGGTGGAGGACCCAAGTAGCATATGAAGCGGCTCAAACTCCATGGTCCACGCACAATCAGAACAGGACACTTTACAAACCCTCCGTGGAAATAGGAGAGAAATTCAATGTCATCAACTAGAAAGATGGGTGTAGGTAACAAGAGAAAACTGATGGCTGTGTCATAATTGATGATGGGACAAGGTATAGATTCTACAAAGCGGACATGTGCAAGATTGACAAATTACAGAACAAAAATTAGGCCTTGATACTGACATAAAGCAGACACTAAAATCCAACTCCAAGTTTAGTATCATACACAGCATACTCTTCATACACTGGCAATTTATTTTTCGACAAATAGGAATAGAAACCTCACCTACGCATACGACCAAAATAACGAGCTCGCTCTGTTACCCCAACAAAGCCTCTAGAATCTAAGATGTTAAAAGCATGAGATGCCTTCAGAAGCTGATCATACCTAGCAAATTCAAACACAAATGGTAGGTAAAGGAAAAACAGACAAGAAACAATAAGGATATTATGCAACTATAAGTGAGGAAAAAAAATCAAAAGGTCTTAAATATACGCAGGGATAGCAAGTTCCAGAGCAAGCAAAGAGCGAGCTTCTTCCTCGAATTGATCAAACTGTTTCTGCAGATGATGAACACTCGCATGTTCAAGATAATATGCACTCATTTCCTTCCTGAAACATTAAACAAAACGTATTAACAGAGAACTTTTGCTTTAAGAAGTTAACACACAAACTCACAATAGTCGACAAGAAATATTTTCAATTTGCTAAAACAGTTTGAAACAGTCAATTCTCTTTAAAGTAACATAAGATATAAGGTCAAATCAAATGGCTACTTACAAATATGCATACATATGAGCAAATATTCTACGAAATCATTACTGAAAAAAGATTTGTCCCTTGTTTATTCTTTGACATGTAGTAATTGTAAACATCCTTGTAGGAAAATATGCAAAGAGAACCTGAAGGAACAAACTTTATTTCTACAAATGGCCCTAGCAAGAGAACTAAATGTTATAACCAAGAAAAAATTGAAAACTTTAACTGCATATATACAACCTCAGCTGAAAACAAGTTTTTCCCGCCAAAAAGAAGGGGGAAAAAAAGTCAATTACTAAATTAAGTATATTGTTTACTCATTCTCCAAGAACAGCTCCCCATATGTAATTCCATCAGCATATTGGATTTTCTTAAAATGATCAACTCCCTGCCAATTAGTCATAAAGCAAATTCAGGAAACCTTATCATATAGTTACGAAAGAAAAGAGCAAAAGGACCATATCAGGTTGACCTGAAGCAACATGATAATGCGCTCGAGACCATAAGTGATTTCAACAGATATTGGAGACAACTGAAGACTGCCAGCCTGAGAGAGAGGTGAATCTATGAACAAAAACTTAGCATCCATAATATCATATTTTTCATTCAATGTGCAAGGAAACCTGCTGGAAGTAGGTGAATTGTGTAATCTCCATCCCGTCCATCCAGACTTCCCAGCCCAAACCCCAAGCACCGAGCACCTATAAGCATTTACTGTCAGCAACAAGAAACAAACTTGCCATATGATCAATGCACAAAGGTTTTTCTGGTAGAAAAAAATGATGAGAACACATTTTTTTGCTCTTGCAAATTGCATTCGCAAGCAGTTAAAGAAAATATACAATGAGAAAGTTCAACTACACCTTGGCATACTAGCATTGATGAAAACCACATAGCACTAAATAAATGTGAAGAAAGAGAACACGTTTACCGGGCTTTCCCAATTGTCCTCCACAAATCGTATATCATGTTCTAAAACATCAATGCCTGTCAAGGATATGCATATACCATCAAATATTGACCTTTCATCAACAGCAGAAGGGTATATGAGTCTATGATTATTTTCCAAGTTAAAGTGCAAGAATATGAGAAAACTTCTTTACTGAATTGCTTGCATAAATCAAGATACAAAGGCTCTATATATGGCGCAGGCATGAGGAAATATGCAGCATTAACACAAAGATTATGTACCAGTACCACTCAAAATCAAACTAAACATGACTAGCTATTGTAGATAAGAGATCTTTATGTGATGGTCAGGATCAAGAGAATTCTAATAGATTCTAACACTCCATCTCAAACCCAAGCTAGTGACCTTGAAATTGGAGCGAAATAACAAGAGAAACTGAATAAGAAACATAAATAGACATATGAAAAAATCAAGGAATACAATGCACATGCTTTTTGGAGGTCAGTATATTCCCAAACATTACAAATAAAAAATACTCAAAAACATGGTACTAAAAAATTCCCATAATGGAAACAGAGAGGAAATGGCAGCCTCTTCTTTCTTCACCAATGGGTTGAAGGTACTTGATATGTGCACATGTTCTCAAGACTGCTTGATTTTGGATTTGGATTTGAAATATTGAGTAGTAAGATTTTTATACCATTTTGGACACTTCTTCAATTATCTTCATATTCATTGAACTAAGATGCTTCTATGTTTTGATCCAGATATCTCTTCAAAAAGTAAATAAAATATTCAAATTGGAGGCCTATTGTGGTTTGATGGTTTCTATATATGCTAAAACCTCAAAGTTTTCATTTCAACCTAAATGATGTTTTTCTGTTAACATCTTGTCATCTTTCTCCATAAAATCTCATTACAAGTTTTTGCAACTTGTAATGAACTTTTGTTTTGTTTTCCAAGAGATAATATGTGGAATACATTATCCTATTGCCAAAATTTGTGTACTTGCTCAGAAAAGAAAAGATTCCCTCACATTAATAGGAAAACCTCATGGAACAGCACTTATCTTATCACCAATAAAAATGGATCATTACTAAAAAAATATGATTTAGACCCAAAGAGAAATAAATCTATTCACTACCTAGAGCTGATAGGCTGCGAATGTAGAGGTCTTGGGAATTTCCAGGATCAGGCTTTAGAATAACCTGAGATCAAGTTGAAATGAAGAGACAATAGAAAAGAAGTTAAATGTAAAGCAGATTTTATAAAATAGATCTTCAAACGATACATGACTGCAAAATTTGATCAACACATTAATAATGTTTAACCTGAAATTGAGTGTGGCGTTGGAGCCTGTTTGGGTTTTCCCCGTAACGACTATCATCTGGCCGGATACTAGGCTCTAAATACCTTCCTTCATAAACTATACATTAGCATTTTCAAAATATAATTTTAAAAGCCTTACGCACCATGAATGCTGAACTCATAAAATATTGTAATAGTAGGGGGGAATCAAACAACATAATTAAGAACCATAAAATCCAAGTAAAAAAAGAAAAAGGAAAGAGGGGAGTTCCACCCAAAATAAGTTCAGCCAACCAGTAATTGTGCCACTTGTCTTACCCTAAATGATATGTGTGGCCATATGAATATGCGGTGAAGAGGGTTGTGACATTGGATAACAAATGGAGGAGATACTTGTAATATGCTAAGGAGATATGCAATTTTAGTGCTTAACCTTGGTATTTTTGTCATCATAAGTTGGAAAACTATGAGAGAGGTATTCAATAGCACCAACCACTTTCGACATAAACCTTCATGAAATTTTTCAGTGAGCTTTCATGCTTTTTTCACATTCACGATTATATTTTTCATTGCATACTTCATTTTCTCAGAGGCCAAAACATTAATGCATGAACTGTCCCATAAATGATATGACATGTGAGCAACAAAAGAGAGTTAAGTGTGACTAAAATATTCAAGATAGTGCACACTTAATGACGGCAAAAGCCTTACAACATTCCATTGACAATAATACTTACGCAACATTCCATGGTTCTGGACCAAGAACTCTCAAGAAAGTCAGGGGATTCATAGTCCCAGCTCCAACCTAGTCATCATAGACAACTTCAGTAAGGCATACTGAATGGCGTGGAAATTATTTAGCAACCAACGTTGGTTCGACAGTCAATGCATCAGACCAATTTAACTCAAAATTGATGAATGAACTATCATAGACAAGAAAGACTATTAACCCGCAAAGTCACATGCACAAACAAAAGCAGTCTTGTGATTGTGGGGAAAAATATGCATCATATACTATTAACTATAAAGATGAAAAGTAACAACATTGAGCATGCACCCTTCATAATTGATCTTAGAGAGATAAGTGATTGACATGATTGTAGATTACCAACGAAGTAAGTACAAACAAAACTAGTTTAAGTACCAAATGAACTACAAGATACAAAAACAACTGAGCCATTTCCCAAATAAGTAATGTGCTATGTTACCTGCACACATACAGAAAGACCCGTGTGGACATAATATCGGAAAATATCCATTATGTGCAATTAACTATTCAACGCAAAAGAAACAAATTGAGAGTACATTCCTTGTAATTTCTTTAATACCAGGTCAAATCAGAATGCGTAAGTAACAACGGTGAGTTCTACAATAGCACTCACAAGGCCAAAGTAGAAAGCTACTAATATACATTACCTCTGTGTTGCTGCATTGCATTATGGCACATCCAACAGAAGCCCAATATTCCTATATATGTGTTGCATGAACATGGTATCAACAAATTATTTCTCACAGAGTAATTTTCCACACAAAAAACACGTAGACTAATACAAACTGAAAAGCATTGGTAATTGAGAGAGTTGAAGCTTACCTGGAGACGCTGAATTGCCTGTTGAAAAGTTGGCACAGAAGATTTTTCGGTGAGGTCCATTTGGGAATGGGACTGTTGTTGGATTGCACAAGTGGATGATGCAGAGACGAAGTGGTTGCAGCCGCGGAGCGGCCTCCATAGGCGACTCAGGCTAGGGCTTTGGGGAGAGAGATGGGAGTTGCGGTTGTGAAGGTTGACAAGGGAAGAAGAAGAAGAAGAGATTGTAAGAGGGAGTGCGAGGATAGCCATTGCTGTGAGTGAAAGATAGATAGGCTTAGACTAGAGTCCAGCCTTTTACCCAAACAAGTACCGGCATGTCTTTAAGTTCATGCCGCAATGGTCAAGACACACGGGATTGTGAGATGTTGTGGATTAAGCTCTCATTGTATTAGATGGGTTAAAACTAGAGAACTATTTCTTACAGTATTATTTAGCTAAGGAGGTCCGGGAGGAGTGATTTTTTTTTAGGATTCTTGTAGCCTCTTACTCAAGCTTGTAAGAATCGGGTGGATTAGATAGATTAGTTTAAGGGGGAGGTTTTTAGACTAGTGTCTTTAAATCTAAGGTTTATCAGTTTTGATACTTCTCAGTGGAGTGGTCGTAAGCGGTCTTTTTGGCCTTTAATGTTTTGACCGGTTTTGGGGTGGTATGTTCACCTTAAACATTAAATATCAACAATCCTAATAAAAATGAATAATTTATTTTACCGTGAAAAAAACATCTTCAAAATCTTGAGAAATATATGTAAACGAGCTTATGTTGTGATTTTTTTTAATGATATCTAAAGATATTATTAAAACTTGTAGAGCACCCAAAATTTTATTATGAACTTAATTTGATTTAAATTGTTAGTTAGGATACACGGTTTATTAGCATATGATAGTGTATCGTTTTAATTGCTAACGTTGCATGTTATGCCTTTTGAAAGTGATGACGTGGTATTTTTTTTTATAACAATTTTTATTATTATTTATTTATTTAGGTAGGGTGCTAGTTGATGTGGTAATTTGTATTTATGAGTCATGTTCGTGTAGTTCGGTATTTTGTTAAATAGGTCAATTGAAATTCAACTCATTTATGAGAGGACTGACATGACATAACACGACTAATACGTTTAAACAAACAGGTTCAAAATTACATTATATGCTAATGGATGGATATAACATTTGTTTTGAAAAAAAAAATGTAAAACAAATTTGACACTCATTTTTGAGACGATGGAGTGCTTGATTGCAAGCCTATTGTCACGGCATGAAAGAATGAGTCTTCTCATAGCGCCTATGGGTAGTCTTCACCATGCAACATGCTCCTATACTTGCTAATTAAACAGATGCTAGTAAGTGTGCTTGAATGATGCAGGTATAGCATTTTTTTGCCATAATGTGTGTTTTATATTGTTTGACGCTCATGAATAAGACTGACCCCTCTATCCAGATGTCGGAGTTTAGACACCGCACGGGACCGGTTCTTTCGGTTTGTGACACTAAGCTGGTGAGTTTTTATGATTAGGAAGCAGATGTGAGGGCATGAGCCATGGATGGGAGACTGAGTTTTGTATTTACAAAATCTACATACTATAAAAGCTTGATAAAAAAAAGAGTTTATAATCTGTATTAGAGCGTCACATTATCAAACCTTTTAGTTTGAGCCCAAACTTTTTTATAATTACAAAACAACACATTTTCAAATTTGAATTTGTTCGGATATGAAAAATCATGAAATCAAATCAAATGTTTATTAAAAATTATATATATTATGTGTTTATAATGCTTTGATGCCCTTGAACACTTTTAGTAATCAATATATATAACAAACAAAATTCATATTTCGTACAACGCAAGAGACAAAACTAGTTAAAATAAGTGTGTGTTTGGATTCGCTCATCACTAAATTCCTCTTTTATAATGGTTAACTTTAAAAAATTTATTATACATGTATCTTCATTATAATACAATACGTAGATCATGAATCAAATATTGTTATTTTTATCGGTATTACTATTCAAACAATTAAATTGCTTCTTTTTGAAAAGAGACGTAGCACAAAACCTGTTCCTGATTTGTTATTAAAATGGGCTATTTTTAACAAGTTAATCCAAAAATAAAAAAAATCCATGACAAGAATGCATCTTTCTCTTCATAACTTGAGTAGATCCAATCACGCAACGGTAAGAGATCAATGAATCAGTCTCATATCTGTTCTTATCATCTCTTAGCATCTGTTCTCTTCAGTTCAGCAAATGATATGTATATCTATCTTGTCGTCTTTTCAATTTCAATAAGATTGATTCGGTAAAGTAACCTTCTATCGTTGTGTTGTAGCCCTAGGGTATTGTAATTTTGACTGACCCTCAATCCCTCATACATCTACGCCCGATGGTTCTGTTATACACTATCAATTTCATCTTCTTTAGAGCTACGAATCGACTCTGAAATTCAATTTCCAAGACTCTTTAACTTGCAGCATTGCACATCTATATAAATTTGTTCTGTTGACTTCATTGGTTGCACAAATCATTCTAAATATGCTTCTCATTTCTTATTTGTTGCATCCTATACTCACAAGCACATAATTTGAGAGTTGCTGAGTTATTCTCTCAAATATTCTCAGTTCAATGGACCGTTGGAATGGTATTTTGAAGATACCGGTCTCCGAATTCAGTTCTGCTTGCCACAGAGTTGCTGCATCTCTTGCTGTCTCACCTGTTACCAAATCCCTAGCGGTGAGTTTGTTCGGGAAAAATCAAAGACCGGCATATTTGTGAAACTAAAATTTGAAAATGTTGTTTCTTTTTCATAGATACCCGACCTTTCTTATCAAACACATGAATTTCATGACCTTACATGGCATATAAGAGATGTAGGCTTTAGTCCTTATCATCTTCTAGTACCTCAAATTGTTGTGTTTAAATGGTAGCAGGTACCTTCTGCAAATGCAATTTTCTTCTGTGGAGATCGGGTTGAAGGTACTGGCAATGCTGTAATTGACAGGCTATCTAATTTACAAACAATAGCTGAAACACTGGTTTCAAAATTTGGAGCTTCTTGCAATTGTTGGGTGATTGAAGCTTCAGTATTTAATGGACCTTTTGCTGTCTATAAGGAGTTTATTCAATCCTTAACTCGGAGAGGGGAGCCAAATTCGTATTCTCCCGTGGGATTCCCTGCTTCTACATCAACTGTCTCACTCTTATCAAATTCTCTCCAACAGGTATATATGTTTGCTAATTACTTAACGTGCTTGGATAATTTTTCCCTTGAAACTTTTAGCCTTTTAACAAAAAATAGCTTTATCAAATGTAAATCATAATCCTGCTAATGTGGCTGCAAATTCTTTATCACAATCCTGCTGAGTGCTGACTCTTTTACTCTGTCTTGCTTCAAGATAATACAAATTAGAGCTGGCAAATCAGGTTTCTGGTCGGGTTTGGGTCATTGAAGTCTAACTCAACCCGAAAGTACTTCGGGTTTCAGGATGGATTTCCATTTTAAGACAAAAAATGCGTTGATTTGTGTGGGTTTGACTGGCCCAGCCCGAAAATTTACAAGATAAACTCGACCCCAAAAGTTAGTCGGGTTCAGGTTAAGCAAAAGTCAGGTCGGGTGCCCGTGAGTTCGGGTCCAAATTGTTAGTTCTAAATGCAATATCAGCAACAGTGTTCACATTCATAGTACGTATACTGTTATTAAGTCCTTATTTATATGAAAAATGTAATTTACTTATTCCGATGGATTCTTTACCATTTTGCAATTATTCTCAATTAATTATCTATATGCACATCCTGTGACTCCCATGCATTGATTGATTCATTACCTTAGGTTGGTGTGTCTTTGGCAGATAAAGACTATGATTTCAGGGAAGCATAAACAAGAATGCCAAGTCAATATATCTGAAGCAGCTGATCAACCTCAAACGTTTATCCTTGGTTTCAGCAAAGGCGGCATAGTAGTAAACCAACTTGTTTCTGAGCTTGCCTTCTGTGATGTCAAATCTATTACTACACAACCTCACGTAAAAGAACCGTCGGGATTTCATGAGGAGATCCCAATCATACCTCAGACAAGAGAAAGCCTTTTAGGTAGTATCTCTGAGTTCCATTATGTCGATGTTGGATTGAATTCTTCTGGTGCATATCTTACTGATGGTGATGTGATTGTTGGGATGTCAAAACACCTTGAACAATGTTGTAGAGGAATTCGTTTTGTCTTACACGGAACTCCAAGGCAATGGTGTGATGGGAACAGAATTTGGATACGGAATGAGAAAGATAGATTGGTCCAACTACTGCAATCTGAAGCTCAGAAGAGCGGAGGGAAATTGAAGGTGATTGAAAGGTTTTATTTTGCTGATAGGCTTCCTGATATACAGATGCACTTTGAGATTATTGAAAATTTGAATGTGAGCTGATCATTGTAAAAATTAAGGGTTGTGGTGTGCAAATTTCCACCACTGTTGTTGGGAAACCGTTTGTAGTTGTTTCCTAGGGTTAAATGAAGATTAAACACCATAATTTGAATGTGAGCTGATCATTGTAAAAATTAAGGGTTGTGATATGCAAATTTCCACCAACCATTTGTAGTTGTTGTCTAGCGTTGAATGAAGATCAAAAGCCATAATTTTTAATGATTCATTCCATGAGTCACTCTTCTATAAAAGAAAACACGCTTTAAAGTAAATACCAGCGCGTTGCATTGGAGTTCACCTGAAATATGAGTAAGACTGTAAAAGCGTGAATGACATTTAGCAAATGTGACACACAAGACATTTTGGCTAGCTAATATGCTCAGGTCCTGCGGTCATATTTCAACAACCGAAGCCTGCAAATTCGCGGGTCAACTGGGGGTATCTGCAGTTTTGACCAAAATTACCGGTACTGGTTAAAATGTCATTGACATATGTACACAATTAATGTCTGAACTTTTTTTTGACCCAAAAGAATATTTGTATTAGCCATTGAAATACGTTGTCCATAGATACAAAAGTACATGAACCCAACTCTCTACACCTCTATATCCCGTTCCAGAGAGAAAATATGGATATCCACCCTCCTCCATAGGACGCGAGACACTTTTTTCTCCACAAATTACGCGAGACACTTTTTTTCTCCACAAATCACATTCCAACTCTAGTACGGGAACTTGGAACCAAAAAACCACACCAATAACTAGCCAAGCCATACACGACTCAGACAAAAAACGGTAAACAATCCAAAGCAAAACCAAAAATCCATAACCAAAATTCAAGCAAAACAATACAAACTAAAACAAACAAAATATAACTGAAACAAAATGAAATAAACTAAAGTCCTGCACTCCCTCGATCCAGCAATCCTCCATCCTCACGTCGGAAGCTTTCCGAGCTCTTCCTTGGTCGCTTCCGTCCCATTTTGTTGCAACCCTACTTCCACTATCTTTTTTCCACTCTCATCCGGGCTTCCTGCTTTCCCCAAGGGTCTCATCCTCTTCGCCGGGAAGATGTCACTCGTAATAGCCTCTGCTGCTTCCAATGCTTTCGGGTCCATCAACATCTTGTCCGCTTCTCCCTTATGCACTAGCGGCGATTGCCAATCATCCGTTCTAATCCACCTATTAGCTTTAACTGCGACCTGGTGCCCAGTTGGAGCTCACAAAAATGAACCATAAGCCCTGTCCTTGACGATGTCTCCCTTGGCATATAGAACCTTGCAATCTGGTTCGTCATGCCCCATAATCCCGCAGACATAGCAGAAATGGGGGACCCTCTCATACCTGAAATCAACCCAATAGCCCTCCCATCCCACGACCTTGATTTTCATCTTATGTTTGATGGGTTTACGGACATCCAAGATTATCTTAATTCGACAATAATTTGCCTTGCACTTCTCATCCTACTCCATGCACTACCCTACGTGCCTACCAATACCCTAACAAATTCTAACCGTCCCATGCCCCATCGTTAACCCTAAGATATGAACCCATAACCTTAGTTCGTTAAGATCCACCTTGGCGGCTAGATCTTACAGTTTCAACTCCTTACACAACAAAGTATTATAATTGAAAGCCCACGCCCCCCGTAGCACCTTTCTGATGTCCCTTTCATGGAAATACTCGAATAAAAATCGTTGTTCCCCAACCCCCAAACCCTCATCAACAACCTTCTCAACCCGTAGCTCTTTCATTAGCTTCCAATGAAACGTCATTTTGGCTTGCATTTGGTTGAGATTAACGTTCGTCGGGGACATAAACCTCCCCACAAGCCTCCACCTTCGGAAATCCTCACTAAGACCCGACACCTCTACCTCCAAACCCTCATCCTCCTCTAGACTCAACTTACCCAACCCAAGATCTGACGACGCAACTGTGCAAACAGATAAGAAAAACAAACAATAAAGCACACCGTACCTCTGCATCGAATTTCACCTCCACCAAAAAACGGCAGAAACTATTTTTTGCACTCGCCTCTGATCGTCAGGCCCCCCCCCCCCCCTTGCGCGCACCACCGCCCCACCAGAAAGACGAGAGCCACCAGCGTATGGAAGATAAACCCTAAACCCCACCAGTGTGTATGTTTCTCGACTGGAAATGGTACACTCCACCAGTGTACATGTTTATTGGCTTCACAATACTGATGCACCGCCAAGTTACTTTTTCTCCTCTATTTGTAAAAACAGTCTTATACCTTGGCGGTCTCTGAACATACTTTTAGGGTCTTCTCTTAACAAAATATTCTTTATATGCAGGCGACACGATCTTGATCTCAAATCCAAGAATCTCATATTATATTTCGATTTAGAATAATCTTAATAAATCTTGACACATAGAAAAAAAATCATTTAAACGACTAGGCACATTAGTTATCATTTGAGATCTAATCTAATCTAATATATATATTATAAAGTGAAGTCCTACCTCCATTGTGTGACAAGTGTCCTTAAAAATTTCTAATTGATAATCTAATTGAATGACATGTGGCAATTTGAACTCTTCAATGTGCCACGTGTCAATCTATGCTTAATTAAATTAAATAATATATATAATAAAAAGATATTAAATTTAGGGATGGTCATGACGTGGGGAAAACCCGCTACCCGCAAATACCCGCCCCGTATGGGGTGGGGAATCCCCGCTTAAGCGGGTAACGGGGATGGGGATGGGGAATAA
>JAYMTK010000040.1:0-53084 GCA_036897405.1 Pelargonium myrrhifolium | reverse complement strand
GGTATAACAGGTCGAATGGGTTAAAAAAATAAAAATATGAAAGTTTAAGGGTTAAAAGCATATCGAAACAAGGCAAGAGTGAAAAGAAAAAATTCTGACAATCTAGGGGAGGCCAAACTAATTTACCCATGAATGAATAATTAATGAAGTCGGGGTGGCTTGGTAGGCTTAGAAATAAGACAAAAGACAAGGACAGTGCATGTCGCGTGAGGCCAACTCTTGGTATAGCACTGCACTTTACAAAAGAAAATATCTTGAATATGGAATGGTGAGTGAAGAGAGAGATGATAGATCGATAGACAGATACGTGTGTGGCCAATATTAGAGGCATTCACTTCTGTAATCATGAACAACGTACAACAACAACAACTTGTTGATGCTTCGTAATATTGCAATATGAATTCAAAGGTTAATATTCATCAGAGGGTGAAAGGAGAAATTAAATCACATACAATTAAACCCTAAATTGTAAATAGCATTGAAAGCAGAAAGCGAAAGGGACGTAGTGACATCAGGGATTGGTGGTGTGGTGTGGTGTGGTGTGGTGTGGAGAGAGACAGAGCCCACAAGCATGAGGGCACGAGGGGGAGGCAGCACTTTCAGGTGAGGTTGCAGACGTGGCGTCCCCTCATTTGTAGGTACAAAGTATGCCCACGTGACCTAGAGTGTTTGTATCACGTGGGCGTAGATGAATTCACTTCATTGGTAGCTAGAAAAAAGGGGAGGCAAGAAAACTAGTAGTCCAGTGTCCTGTGCTGTGCTGTGCTGAGCTGCCAGCCTCACAAGTCACAAGTAATGGTAGATGGAAACGGAAGGACTGTGAATCAAAATCCGCGAACCGGAAAGAAAATCCTTATCCAGAGCCGACCCCATAGCAACAGCGCTTTAGTCGCTTCATGTTATATACTTCAATTCATAATATCTTTCTCAACTCCTTATCCTATATATATGTTAGCTTAGCTTGATTGTCAGATATATATCTATGTATAAATACATTTCTTCTTCTTTTTCTCTCTCTCTCTCTCTCTCTCTCTCTATATATATATAGATAGATATGCCGAGATGTGGGATTTATCTGCATTTGCACCTGCACCTTGTCTTTCTTGTATATACAATACATATATATAGGATTTGGAAGAGGTCGAGAAACAAGAAAGTAAGAGAGGTGCAGGTGGTTGTGCAGATGAAGTCCATTTCGGCCACCTACACATGATGTTTTTGCATATACACGTACGTACATCTAAATATATATTGTCTTTGCTATCTTTTCTCGTATATTGGTAGCTACCTAGCTAGCTAGGGCATACATATATTGGTAGCTACGTGCCTTTCATCTTCACTACTTCATCGATCTTCTCGTGTTTAATTTTCTCTGCAACTACAGATTTAATTATGTGTAAAAGACAATACGTACGTTCCTGATACATGTAGCTAGGATTGATTTTCAATTCGTTCTACAAGGTAAGATCGAACCTGTATGTATATACTACAGAGAGTAGTGTAAGGATTTTGATCAGTTAAACATTTAGTAATCAAGACTCAACCAGACAGCCACATATTCATTGGATACTATATATGGCATTATGGCCGGGAATGGAATTCACAGTATATAGACGTCCTATTTATATACTGTCCATATATAATTAAGCTAAAAATAAAATAAAATTATAAAGGGATTATGTATAGCTGGACCACAGAATTGCAAGTTTATCCCATCCAGTTTCTTCATCTGTCCGAGTTTTATTTTTGCAAATTGTTAAAACTATTTATTTGTATATGTTGATTGACAATCCTTTGGAGAATCTAGCTACTTCAATTCCTCTGCTTGTATTTCTTTTGTGACTCAAACTCGAGATCTCTTAGTATGAATATTATGGAGCATTTATATATAGTGGTAGACCAGTGAGACATATATATATATATATATATATATATATATATATAGGTGCTAATTATTTTGTTGAAATAAGAAATGCAGATATTGTACAGAAGATGAGGAAAAAGAAGCTGAGAATGAGATGAGGTCTTTAAACTCCAACTCTCCATCTTGGTTGTCCAAACAGACACGTCATCCAAATTGGACAAAATTCATTAATTGAAATACTTATTTAGCCCATTATAAATTTCAATTTCATGCAAGTATATATCAATTTGGCATCATTTTAATTTGAGCATCACTACAAAAAATTTACCCATTTTTTTATCAAGACTTTTTTCTTTTCATGAATGCACCAATTCGTTTTAATTAGCCAAGCAAGGGTTCCTCTTTCAGTTTCTCTAGGTCTTATTTAATAATTCTATTTGAAAGTTGAAAGGAGTTTAAGGCTTTGAATGAATTTTTTGAGTTGTAAAATCTAGTAAATAAACAAATTAATTATTATTAAATAATCTAAAATAAACATGCAAGTTTTCGACAAGAGGAATTTGACTTACTTATCAATCAGCAGATCTTCGATACCTTATTTCCTCGTCAGTTTCCTAGTGCAATGAAAGGTTCTCTCAACATTAGAAGTGGAATTGTGGGTCAAGGTGCCAAAGGTCTCTTATACACAGAATATGAAACATACTTTTTTCTTGCGGGTATAGCCCCAATTAGCTCGTAACAAAGTGACGCCTTATGCTTCGGGAGATGAAGCAGTAGCTCGGTCTCTAGTTTGGGGTGTATCTTTATCTTAGTTGTCTCTCAGTGTCTATCAATTGGGCTTATGCCAACGCAACCTAAGCAGCAAGCTTGCCTTTCAAGCTCTATGCGTCTCTCTATGCTTCGGGAATCATGAAGCAGCAGCTCGGTCTATTATCTAAGTGTCTTTATCTTAGTTCTTCGTTTCTACTATCTGGTTTCTTGTATGGTAAAGAGAGGAGCCAGGTGAGAAGAAACTTCGTCAACTGCGTTGCCTCATAGCAAGCCCGCCGAGTCAGTGCTACATGCTAGGTTTCTGTTCGTAGAGTATCGAAGGGTCTAATTACTAGTTATAGTTTGGGATAATGCGCGTAGCTAATTTAAGCGCAACCGAGAGCTTACATTCGACAAGCTCCACCTTGTCGGTAGGAAAAAGCCTCATGAAGACTGAAGGTACCCCCGCCAAAAGAAGTCATTACATTACCTCATTCGATAAACCTGGGAGAAGGTTTGATGCGAGTGTCAATTTCATTACCTTGCTCAAAGGTAGTACAACTCTCTATGTTTCTTTTGGAAATACTGTTTCTTGTTTCTCTCATTTCGCTTAGCGTTAGTTCCCCATATCCTCGTCAGTAACTTAGTGCAACAATACAATATAGGGTCTCTTAATAATCATCAGCTACCAAGTGGTTTGAGGAGATTCATTATCTTTTCTAACCTAAGCGGTTACCTATGCTTCAGGAGTCTTGAAGCAGTAGCTCAAAAGGTCTCTTGATCTCAGTGTCTTTGTCTCTGGTTTCTCTTCTTAGTTCTTATCTCTATTCTTGTCTCGTCTATCTATTCCAAGTTCTATCTTGTTTCTTGGAGCTTACTGTCCCCTCAGTCTCTTGGTCTCAATCTAAACGATACCTTGTTGATTTAGTTGTTCTTTCCTCAAATGATCCAAGTTCTAGGTGGGTTAATTACATTACCTCTATTCGTAATCTTCGGCATGTGAGATGTCCCTGCCCGCAATAACCTGGCTTTCGATAGCTGGGTAGGGCCTGTTCCTATGTAAAAAGATCTTCGTTACCTCTAGTTTTCCTTGCTCTTGTTCAAATAAATTGAACCTCTTGTTTCTTCTCTTAATTGACTTACTTTTGTTTAAGAGCTATACCTTATTGATGTAAAAGAAATAGAATAAGAATAGAGAGATAGAGTTAGCTAGTAAGAGTAGCTAGTAAGAGTAGCTGGTGTAGCTTATGTATTACTGCAGTTCCTTGTTCTTATTGTAGCTAGAGTATTGCTCTACGTGGTTCC
This sequence comes from Pelargonium myrrhifolium, assembly GCA_036897405.1. Classification (NCBI taxonomy): domain Eukaryota; kingdom Viridiplantae; phylum Streptophyta; class Magnoliopsida; order Geraniales; family Geraniaceae; genus Pelargonium; species Pelargonium myrrhifolium. Next base: position 49,165 of record JAYMTK010000040.1, on the reverse strand, counting down.
TGTAGTTAAGGTAATGAAATTCTCAACCTAAACATAAGTATAGGAGTTTGTATTCCTTTGTTTAACTCAATGCCTTGTTTATCAGCACCGAGTGTTGATGCTTAGGTTGAATAGGAATACGTCTGTTATCCCGACTGGCACGTAGTAAAGGCAAGCATTTCTGTTTGCTTGAGAAGTTTAGGAATTAGGTATTGTAAATAAGATATTTCTTATCTTCCTTGTTAAGTAAGCCGGGTAATAAAACGGGGTTTTCCCGCCTTATTGATTGAGGGAAAAGCTGTCCAAAGCTAGTGTAGTTAATTTCATTACCTTTGAGACATAACTCTTTTAATGAGCGATCTTTCTCTTTGCTCTTTGTAATTTGCTAGAGTAGTAGATATCGAGGTAACGAAGTTAATTAACCTTGTTACCTTAGGAAATTTTGTATAGCAGGGATCTAATCCTACTAATTGAAAGCTATGTATTCTTTCTTCTTTGTATGCGAGGTATTGTAAATCTTGCTTGCTTGTTGTACTTCTGTGTAGCTAAATTAGAGTTAAGATAGATTTCCTGCATGACTATTAGTTCTATTTAAGCGCAGGTGTAGCTAGGAGTACAGATTCTAGATTCTCTTGCATGTTATAGCCGACAAGTCAGAGTCTAAGCAGATAGTAATGTAAGTAAACTTACATTACCTGTAAGCAAGTTACTTGATGAGATGTTGAGAATTCCAAAGCGGGAGTGCTCTGATATCTAAACGATACCTTGTTAGCGGGTCTTCCTATCCAAAAGCGGGTTTCGTAGGGGTGATCTGAAGTCATTTCATTACCTTTTGCTGTTCCAAGAGACAAGCTCTTGCCTCTGGTTCCAGGCATGTAGGAGCGATCCAAGGCGTCTTTACCAGCTCTAGTGAAATCCGTTAGCGAAGTTGGTTTCCTATCTTTCTTTGTCGTGGTCTTCAATCGAATGAACAACCCAAGGTAATGTAATTCTTCTTTTGGCTTCCTATTTACTCGTTCTAGTGAAATTGTGAAGGGAGTTGTGGATAAGGGTTCTACTGTTTTGCAAGACAACTTCGTTACCTCCGTTTCCGATCCAAAGCTTCTTCACCAGTTCTGTAAGCAAGCTTACCTTCGTTTTCTTCTCTACATCCCATTTCTTGTATTGAACCAGCACTCAAAAGGCAGGTATTGCAAATCTGGACAGGCTAACGCGAGCTTTCTAGGGTGGGGAGTCTAATTTCTCTCTGTCTTTTTGTACTGAATATCTAAACGATACCTCCGTTTCTTTATTTAGTTGTTCGTTCCTTAAGATTTTGGGTATTTCATTTCCTCAACCTGCGATTCATAAAGTCTGGTTTTATCCATCCGACCCAGCTCAAGATATTTCAACGATGTTAAGAACACCTTTTGACTCCGGGAAAGTCAACATTTCATGAACTTTTCAAGCTAAAGCTTCCCTACTTTTTTGAAAAAAGAAAGAGCAAATCAAAACACAAAATGAACTTTTTCATATAAGGCTGGCATACTTTTTTCCAATTCCAAAACCGACCCGCACAATAGAAAAACAGAAAATGAACTTTTGCATCTATATGAAACATAAAATTTCTAAAAAAACAGGCCTGAAATCGAGGCGCTCGCAGAGGTAATGCAATTGAAAATTCGCTGTTCAGATTTTGACCTAGGCAAAAGTTCATTTTCTAAATTCCCTAGTAGAGCCGAACTTCTTTTTGAAAAAATTATGTTTTGTATACGGGAAAAACAATCAAACCCAAAATCCCTTGTATAGACCAACCTCCTATTTTCAAAAAGTAGGATCGCCTTATATGCAAAATGAATCAAACAGGAATGAAAGGGGCTTTTAGACTTTGGGAACTGCTCTTGATAAAAAGATTATAGATAGAAACTGAAGCATTGTTTGATCTGTATTACCAGGTTCCAACTCTTTATCGTGGCAAGTTTACTTGTTGAATTGAGAAGAGTAGTAGTCTTGTTCCATATTTGCAATACCTTATCGCGGAGTCGGATGAAGGTGAGATAAGCATGGTGTTCGCGAGTGCTCCCTTTGTTGTTTCTTATTCACTTGCTCGAGTCGATCTGTTGCGAAGGGGCTTGGGGAGAATTTCATTTCCTGATGAGTGTTCCCTTGGTTTCTTATTCACGCGGCCTAGCAGTTGTGCAGAGGATTCTTTCCAGGTATCAGTCCCTAATCATAAACCGAGGGTCTAGAATAAAGATCTTTTAACCCGTCCTAAATATCAACAACTTCGTTACCTACTCACCCAGTAGCAGGTAATGTAATTCTAGATATGAAGATTGGGTTTGTTTTCATTTTTAGGTTTCTTTTACCATTTTTCATTTCGGGGAATTCTTTATTTAGTCGATTGAAAAGCAAGGTAATGAACTTGCTGTTATTGGATCTTCTTCTGGTTCTGTTGTTCTATAACCTTAAGGTATATACCTCTTACTCCCAAATCCAGAGTGGGCAGGAGCGCTCTGATGTAGGTTTCTTCACCAGCTCTAGTTGTCTAGTTGCAAGGAGACGATTCCCCTGAAAGTTTCTTAGTCTCAAACTGAAATGGTTAGTCGCTCGCCTTGTGGTCTAATTCCTGCCTTTTTGGCTTTTAAACGATCTGAAGCGGGTTCGGTATTCTGGATAATGAATCAGGATTTGTGATATTTCATCCATTCCTTTCATTTAGTTGCGTTCCTCGACTCCTGCAAATTCGAGTAAGGGTTCTTGATCCATTCACAAGGTAATGCAATTACAGCTCAAGGTATCGAATATTAAAAATACCTGATTTGAGGCAACCGCCAGGTTGAACTTTCCCATCTATACGAAATGGAATTTCTATTTTGAAAACCCGGTCCACACATGGTATAACGTTAGTTATTCGTTTTGCATCTATATGAAACATAAAATTTCTCAAAATGAGACCTAAAAAAACAGTGCTCACAGAAGAGAACTGACCAAAAATGTTCAGATTTCGACTACGGGAAAAGTTCATAAACCCATTTTCTATTGTATAGCGTACTTCCAAGTTTTTGAAAAAGTAGGATCGCCTTATATGCAAAATCAATCAACCCCTTTTTGTTAATAGAAAGGCTTCTCAGTTTCGAAAAAAGTAGGACGCATATAATTGCAAAATGAATCAACAACCTGCGGTTGCCTTCTTGAGGTAATGAAATTTCGAATTTCTGTATCCTTGGTTTGACTACTTTCAAAGGAAACCCCTTAACGATGTTTTCACTAGTACTTATATAATCTTTGTTCGCAAGTAAACTTGCCCTATTCTTTAGCTTTAGATTCACTTTACTCTCTATGGTAATTAGGTAACAGAATGCTTTCCAATGGGATCTACTTCCTTTTTCAATTCTAGTCAAATAGAAAATCTAGCTCAGTCACGATGAAATGATGGCTAGCTTTATAGGGTCTTTATGGATCATTCTTCCTTTGCATTCTACTTTATATAATATCAAACTGTTGGATAGAGATTCCCAACCTAATGCCATATGGAACTTCGCCACTTCCATAGCAAAACTCAAGGACATCTCTCTCATCCATGCATTCGCCCTCCGCTCATCTCTCCCCTCTGCATATTTTAGAGAATTTCCATTCGCGTAGGAAACCCACTCACTACGCCATCTCATCTCTCCGTACGTAAGAGAAGTGTTTACAACACCTAATCGCCCGCTAGAGTGGAGGAAGAGTAAATGATGGGTCAAACACCACATATCAAAGGTTTTCTATTTACTAATTAATGAAAGCGCGCATATTCTTGCGTGAAAGAGAAGGCGTCTCTTACTCGAAAAAGGAGAGCAATTAGGTCATATGCTCGACAAGCTAGAGTTTGGAATCAGTCTAAATCCTGTCAGTGACAGTCTCTTCTATTACGAAGGCAATGCTAATTGTTAGTGGGATGCTTAGCTCATTAGGCGCGCGCAGTGGAGATAAGGAGGCTGATGCTCCCTCATTTGATACATCGGGAAGAATTCGTAATGAAATTCACTTTGCTCGAAAAGGAGTCTGTTTCTTTTTGAAATGGCTCCGCTTCACGTTAGTAACTTAGTGCAATGAAAGGTTCTCTCAACATTAGATTAGAAGTGGAAATGTTATGGATTGAATTGCATAAGGCCTACTTGACTGCTGCAGAATATGAAACATAGAATTTTCTTGCGGGTATAAAGCTCAAGCGGTCGTAACAAAGTGACGCCTTATGCTTCGGGAGATGAAGCAGTAGCTCAAGCGGTCTCTTTAGTGCTGTGTGTCTCTTCGCCCTTATCTCCGTACTTGTATCTTGGTTCCCTGCGTGTTTCTCCGGTTGCTTGTCTCTTTCGTCTGTCTATCTTGTATCTATTCTATGTCTCTATGTTACTTGGTTCTATTTAGGTGTTCCTCCCCTCGGTCTCTTGGTCTCGGTGTCTAGTTTAGTTCCAGGTAATAGACTCAGTGTTGATTTATAGTTCTTTCAGTTCGTTCAGCGGATACGTTCTAGTGAAGTCCAGTTCAAAAGGTATTGTAAATGTCTTTACCGCTTGGGGTAGGGGCAGATAACATTTTGCCGACTCAGGCCTCCTATTGGGTCCTAGTGAACTCCTGCCCGCAATAACCTGGCTTTCGTATAGCTGGGTAGGGCCAGTTCCTACTTAAAAATACAACTTCGTTACCTCTTGTTTTCTTCTTCTTGTTTAAGTTAAGTTATCTTACTCAGTGTCTTCCATGTCTTTATCGTTAGCGAGTCTATAGTCTTAAAGGATATTGCTTACATCTCTGCAGCTTCTTAAGCGTAGGTAATATGTAATATTACTTAAGACTTATTACTCGAAAGACACACAACTGACCTACATCTTCGATACCTAGACTTCCCAGACCTAGTGGACTTCCTTTCTTTTTATTTGAGATTAGACTTCTGTCTTCTAGTGACTTCTTCTTTGAGGAGTTAGGTTTTAGTTACCTGTCTTGTATTGTTTTGGTTAAGAGCTAGACCTTATATACCTTAGAGAGAGCTAGGCAAGTAATAGTAGAACGAGTAAACAAGTAGAATTATAGAAGAAATGTATAGAGAATTCATATAGATAGAGGCTATCTTCCTAATAAAGGAAGACCTTGTAGCTCTAGTGTCTTATTTAGTTGTTCTAGTCTTGTTTCTTAAGTAATTACATTACCTTATTGTGTTTATCGTTAGCGAGTCTGAGCTCCTAGTGAACTCCGTTACGTCTATGCTCCCGACTGAAGGCAACCGCAAGGTTGTTGGTGTAGTGAATAGGAGTACTTAATAATCTAACAAGTATACCCACAACCTATAAATAGGTTGCCTTGCTTCTGACTTCCTTAAGCTTGCTTCTTAATGGCTTCTTTTGTTTTGATATGACTTACTTTTGTTAGAATAGTTCTTTGTTTGAGACCTATACCTTGTTAAGGAAGACTAAGAACTAGAAGAACTAATAAGAAGAGAATAAGGTATTTTTAATGTAATGTATTATAGGTATCGATAGATAATAGTGTAGAGAATGATCAAGAGGAACACGGAGGGGGCTTATGTCTTTAGTTGTTCCTGTAGTTATTGTAGCTAAGTGTAGTTAATGTCTTATCTCTTCTGTCTTATTGAATTTCATTACCTTGTTAGTGTTTTATAGGGATGCTACTCAGTGTCTTATGGAGCAACTCGTTAGGGAGTCTAAGGTCTTAGGGTAAATCTCTATTCCCGACTGAAGCCTTGAAAGCGAGGTATTTTTAATGTCTTGATATATAGTATTTAGAATACATCCATTACCACGCAAGTATAACCAGAAACAGATGCTTTATTTCTTGCTTATTGAGGGCTTCTTATTTCTCTTTCTTTGAGTCTTAAATATCTTCTTATTCTTGTTTTATTGTATTGGACTTGTCTTTATAGTTAGTTGGTTTAGTTTAAGGTAATGTAATTACTTAAAGTTAGAGAGAATATCGAGTTAATATTATTTGTAGAGAGTAAAATATAGAATAGAATGTTAGAGAGAGGAATGTAGCTACTGTAGCTGATGGAGCTAATTGTTCTAATGTCTTTCTTTAGTTGGAATTGTATTGCCTGTAGTTATAGTAGTTAGTTAATGTATTTAAGTTGTTAATTAATTGTTCTAATAAATACACAGTTCTAGTTGTCTAGCTACGAGGAGCGGAAAGAAGAGTTCTTAGTCTCAAATCTCTATATTCACTCTTTTATGAAACAGGCCTTAAAAGAAGTTCTTAGATATCCTGCTTTGTGGTATAATTCCTGTTTTCTAGCAGGGAAACCTCTGACCGGTTTATGCCTTCCTATAATTCATATAACCTTAAGGTATATACCTCGGTTTCTACTTCTTTGTAAACAAGCTTCCTTAAGATTTTGAAAGGGTTCATTTCATTACCTATCTGTGGGAAATTCTGAAATCCATGAACTTTTCTCGCTATATAAAACATAAAATTCCAATCTCAAAATGGATCTACACTAGGCAACCTTTAGGTTTCACTTTCCCATCTATATGAAACATCATTTTTCTTTTTCTTAGGGGTCTCTATTAATTGAATATATCTACTTACATTATAACCCAAAACAGATACTCCATTTAGACGGGTTTTAAGCTCCAGCAACAAGAAGGTAAGCTGCGGCAACAGGGACTGGTAGTACAGTTCTCTTCCAATTACACGCTTCTAGCTGTCTCTATGCCAACTACTAATTCTGGTTTCTGTTTTAGGAAATTCTATCTATAAAGTTCTGTCAGGTATTTTCTTGTGGATGTTACAGGGTATTTCCTCCAGTTCTTTCTCCGCGGGAAACAAGAAGAAGAGAATTAAGTCAGTGGAAGTCCTAATCCGTGGTTTCCTATGTATTTAGAAAGAGGTTACAGATTTCTTAGAGAGTTTTAGTAAATAAGTTTTGAATTAAAGTCTGCTTTTTTTCTAGGTGGTTCATAATGTGAGGTTAAGTATCTACAGTACTACTAATAACCTTATCCGAAAAGCTCCCAGAGATGTATCTACAATCTTATAAGGTTTCAATCCTATTTATCGATAAGCACATAAGGCCATGAGTCTTAAAACAATCTAATAAAGCACTTAAGAAATACTCTATACTATACCTAGGAAAGTAGCTCAAGAAAGAACTACAGGCAACAATTAATTATTAAAGGCAGTTATCTGTTCTGCAAGTATCTCCTATTCCAAATCCTCTAACGATATACTCTCAAAACAACACTCTAAAAAAAATGCTAACTCTCAAGTGTCAAAGCTGGGAGTTAAGTACAAGGACAAGTCAATGAAGTCTGCAAGCCTGTTTTCTGTTCTTCATAGTGTAAGTTTTCTAAGCTTTTTCTGTCTATATTAGATTAGTTATTAGCTTTAGAAGGCTCGAAGAGTCATTTCAAATCAAGTAAATTCTGGTAGTTTTCCCTTATATTTTCCAGGGTGTTTGCTATTTCAGTAAGTGCAGCTATGAATTTCGAGTAAAAGTAAGTTCTTTTCAGGTTGTAAAGTCTTTTATATTTACTAGAAAGGCTTTCTAATTCTAAGGGTAACTACTTTCTGGATGTCCTGCTTTAGCGCAATAAATAGGTAATAGGTATTTGAATTTTTTATTATAAAACTAAGTTAAGGGTAAAATACGATAGAAGTCGATAATGACAATCTATGAAATACTGCAGTTTATGGGCTTTCTCTCTCTAACTAAAAGAAAACTAAGAAGAGGCCTATTAAGTCTAGGAAATCTCATTAATAATGGGTAGCTTTCCTTAGAGTACTTAATTTAGGAAGTATCTTTAACTTATTTTTCTGAATAGCAATAGGAGGGTTTCCTCTCTCGCCTGTACAAGAACTCTGGGATTTTTTTCTTTAGTTTAGTAAGGGTTGTTGGCATTTCCAGGAGCAGGAGATAGATAAATCTTTATATAGTAAGTTGGTATTCCAGGATTTGGAGGTAAGCTGACATTGATAAACCAGATTTTTTTGCTAATCGAGCCAAACCAAGTGAAAGGGAAAGCCAGTGCTGCTGTTAGAAGTAGGAGAACTGATCTTTCCTCGTTATTACGAATTCTTTAAGGACACTCCAAAGACAAGAAAGCTTATCTGTTGCCTTATATCAGATCGGAAGAAGGAAAGCTCTTACAAATATAATACCAATTAGCTGCTTCTAATCTCATGTATCATAAACTCGAATAAATACTTATACAAATAAAAAGTAGGATGATCTGCTTTAAAACTATGGAATTTACTATGAATTTTAGGAAGATAATGAATTACCCACTATCCTGTTAGCAATCCCCATTAGAAATCCGTTATCTTTAGAATCCTTTACCAGCGATAACACAATACTTTATTCGTAATGTCAGCCTGCTTTCCACAAACACAAAACTGCGGATTCCCCCGACTTTCATTATACTTCCTTACCATACTTTAACTAATTCCTTAAAGTTATTTACTCTGGATACTATAAGCAGAAGCTGAATAGGTAGTTTAGAATCTTGTGAACTCCTAAATAATAAAGAGTTACTTATACTAAGATCATGATCTACAGGACTCTAGAATCCCTTTTAAATCACTATTCTTAATATTTAAGACAGAGTTTTCCAAAAGCAACCTTTAAGAGTCAAAGTGCTTTCTTTAAGTTATATTGGAAGTTCAATTTTGTAAGATTATAGCTGCAATCCTAAAACTATCCTAAGACAGTGAACGTGGAAGTCAAATTAAGATTAAGAACACCTCTAAAAGCCGATGGGATCTGTTTATATAGTAAGCGCCTAGGGTCTCCTGTGAGATGAAGTGGCATTTTCGGTATTTGTGTTTCATCTGGATAGTTAATTCTTTCAGTTTTAAGATCCTTTTCAGGTCTTCCTGGTCTTCGAGTGTATGGGTTTCACTATTTACAATACTATCATGAGTTAACCTCCTAAACTAGGATGTTTAGTCGGTAAAAGGTAGATTTATTCTGGATTCTTGTAAGGCTATAAGCTCCCTAACGATAAACACAGAGCACAAGAGTAATTACCCTTAACACCCAATTATGTAAGGACTATAGCTCCAATTAAGTACACAATAGTTATAAGACAGGCAATTACTAAGATACACAAGCTAAGCTAATAAGTAATAAGAGTCTAGCTAGTTATTGGGGAGAAATCCTATCTACGAAAATACAAGTCAGCAGCTACATAGAGACCAAACGATAAAAGCAGGGAATTACTAGAATTTCATAAAAGTGCAATCCATGGTAGCTCCAACTTCAAAAAAGAAATGCAATCCAGAGACCCGGGCGATACCATCATGTACAGATAGGCACTGTAAAGTGAATCCCTTTTTCAATTTACTCTTTTTAATAATTCTTTCTTAGACCGAGTCACTTTGCCTTGGCAGCCACCTTAAATAGAATCAGTTCCTTCTTCTTACAGGCTTTTACGGGTACCCGTATTTGGTTCGTGCTTGCTGTCCAGTCTGTCTAGTAAGCGCTTATTAGCTGCGTATATGTATTTTTGCAAGGTATTTCAGAAGAACTCATTCTGGTGTTTCTAGAAGGTCATTGTCTAGGTAGCCTAATTCCCATTAGTTAGTAAGAATTCCCGAGCTTTAAAGGGGAAGCAGCTTTCTGTATGTCCTGTCGTCAGTCCAGTATTCCCATATACCAGATATTTCTTGAACTTTCTAAGAGGTCTATATTAGCGCAATTCAACAGCGTCAATGTAAAGAGTATCTTGGCAAAGAGATTAAAGATAGAAACTTTAGGGTAGTTCTTCTAAATCCTTATTTGTAGTAAGTCTTTTTCATTAAGTCATTAAGTTCGCTTTATATAGAAATGAATTCTAAAGCAAGAGGCTCAGGTCAACATTATAAGGAATTAAAATAATACAGTAAATCTAAGTTTTCTGAGCTAAATGTATGATGTACTCAATCTGTTTAATAAGGTATCTCTCCTCTATTAAATGAGAAAAGCATAGAGCATTAGCTCCATTAGAAGAAGCTCACAGGAAGGAGGTACTAAGCTCCACGGGTCTAGCTCTGAAGAGTCTTATAAGATATTAGAGATATTCGGTAAGATTATGAATGCAAGTAAGTCTTAAGAAGGTATAGTTATAACTCTCAAGTCAAAGTCAACAAAGGAGTCTAATTTAATAGCTTACGAACAAGAAAAGCTACCTATTAAATTAATGGGATTCCCTCTTCAGCTCAGCCAGGATATTCCGTTTAGGAAGGGTTGGCTTGTTTCCTATACTATAAAGTTTCCGGTTTTTCCAATTAAAGTAAATAAAGTATTTTCCTTTTGGATCCCTTTTCTGGTCATGTCATAATGTGTAAGTTGTTATAGCTCTCAAAAAGAAAAAAGTGAAGTTAGTCAATCGCAAGTCAAAGAAAGCAGGAAGTCCAGTAAATGAAGTCAAGTGAAGTCCTAATTCTAAGAATTTCTAGTAAGTGAAGATCTTTTATAGCCTAGCTAATAAGACAAGGGTAATGAAGTAGCAGCTCTGATTTCGATAGATTCTGATAAGTAAGTACCAGGTGTATCTGCCTGAAAGGTATAGCTCAGAGTTCTCGGTCTTGGTCTGGGTATTGCTTGGGGTATCTACCGATTCAGCTATTGTGGGCATGCTATCAAGTTAAAAGGAATATGATGTTGGTTAAAGAAATTTATTTTAAAGTGGAATTTCTGGGTCTTATTGCGTAAGGTGTTATATATCCAATCCAATACTAGATAATTGTGTCCCAACCTCCTAAAAGGGAAAGTGGCTAATATTAGTTAGTGGAAAAGTCTCTCAGAAAGCAGTATATTAGTTGCAGTCAACAAAGGGTACAAGCGAGAAAAGTACCTAAATTCACAGGTTCAGGCAAGCCTTAGCTTGTTTACAGATCTCAATTTTTCTTGTCAATTTCTTGAATTTTACACTATAGAGAATTCTTAAAGAATGTTTAGTTACTCTTTTTTCTCTAATATACACATAATATAGAAAGTATCCTCTCCGTACATGATGGTATCGCATAGTAATCGAATTAAACTATTAAGATTCAGAGAGAATCAAAGAATACCGGTCGGTGCTTTCCCTTCCAACATCTAATACAATACAGTATAATACAAATTAATAGACTACTATTAAGGGTCCTGCTCTAACAAACTAAACAAGGTTGGCTATATCTTCCAGTTTAGTTTCTTTTTATAAGTAAGCTTTCTTAGTTGCTTAGTAATGTAGTAACGATGGAAACAACCAGGGCTTCTCAGTCAATCAAGATCAAAGGAGCTCTTTTAGAGCTTAATTAAGGATGTCCCTATTTTCGGGTTTCTGTTTTAAGCTAGATATGATAGTATTAAATGATGGATTCCAAGGCCCAAAAGTAAGGCATTAATATAGAGATTAGATATTCAGGTTCTAGTTTTAGAGGTAGTAAAGATTTTGAAGCTCAGTTCATTTGTATTTTTTAGAGCTGTCGGCTCTCTATAAGTAATGCTTTCCAGTCAGTATCTCTGTCTTATTCTTAACAAACTGCTATGCTTTCTAGTAATATAAAGTAAGTATGAATTTAGCTACGTTAGCACCTATCAGCGACTGTTTCTACTGGTTAAGCTCTAGCTCAGGTTCCTTGCTTTGGCAAAGAAAACAAATAAGTCTAAGAAATCAAGTGATCAAGTGTACGAGGGTTGCCTTAATGTCCCTACTATTCGGTGTTTTTAAGCTTTTACAGGATACAAGTTTGACTAGGTTTTCTAAAGTCTAAATCTTTATCTTAGCATGAGGGAAGTCCTTTGCAAGTCTAGCCTTATACTTATCCGAGTTTAGCCGGGAATTTAAGTTAGATTCTAAAACATAGTAAATCTTGAGTTCTTTCTAAAGGCTTCAACCCAGGCAGCTTCCACTGTGTTACAAGGTCTTGCGATGAGGTAAATGGCATTAACTAATTTGTGGATATTGTGAGCTTTCGGATTAGTTAATTCTTTAAAGTTTTAGGAATTCCAGTAAGTAGTAGGGGCTTTGTTGATGTCATGTTTTAGGATCCCTTTCTTTATATAATTTGATATAACAGTTTTCAGTTCCAGTAAGTGTAAGTGAAGTTATTCCTGTTTTATATTTATGGGCTATTTCCAATTACCGGATTAAAGGGTAGAGCTTTTCCAAAGAATTTGAAGCTAAAGAGCTTTCTTTTTTTATTTCTAGTAAGTCAAGTGAAAGTTTTGGTCTTTGAAGTTTGAGTATGTTCTATCAGGTATATACTATAAAGACTCGCAAACAAGAGTTGTTTACTCGGTAAGGTAGATGTACTATTCATTCTTGTAAAGTTTATCTACTCCCTAACGCTAAAAGCAGAAAACAAGAGTCATTTATCTTATCAATATAATAAAGAATACCAAAAAGGGTTGGTTACTTCCCAGTCTGTCCTTTACATACCAGGTCGTCTCTCTATTCGTTGACAGGCTGCTGGCAGTGTCTATCGAGTGGCCGTAAGATCTCTTAATTTAATAGGTCCCCGTATTCAGCTTCTGAACAAAGGGTCTCTAGCTAGAAGGGGGAGCTGCTTGCTTTACTTAGTTTCTGGGATAGAAGATAGAATATGGATTATGAAGCATGGTAAATCTTATAGTTTCAGGGTTAAATGTATCCACATAATACACGTATCTTAACAGGCAATTTAAGCTATAATTTATAGAAGGATTTTCTATTTAATTTCTAAACCTTTCATTTAGTATCTGTAGAAGCTAGGTACGCGGAGTCCCGATTCTATTTAGTAGGGTTTTAGTCTGGGTTTTCTCCTTATCCTTCTATTTGTAGCTTTGAGAGTCTCTTCCTAGAAAGGAAAGTTGCTCTGAAGAAGCAGGGTTGAGTATCAAGCTCAAGTGAAGGTCTTTCTTTTATGTTTATGCTAGAGAGTTTTCAGCTTTAACGGCATAGGAATATCTTAAAGGGTTTTCATCAGTTCAGTAAGGGAAAAGATTCCTTAGGTATTTGAACTAGGTATTTCGCGGTAAGGGGCTTATAAAAGATTAGATTAAAAAGGGGATTAAGTACAAGAAAGACTCAAGTTTTTTATGAACAGCTTAAGCAGAATTTTTCTAATAACATTGTTTTGGTTTCTTTAGTATACTCCTCTTCCTCTCCAAATATCCTAAATGGAAAGGTAAATTTTGTTGTCTAGATTGTTAGAGTCTATACTTATACTATATGGGATTAACCTCCTAACCATTCCAGGTTACTCGGTAAGGGTAATGCTCTCAATTATCACTCTAAGGTTTTCTCATCCCGTGTCAGTAACTCTATAGCACAAGAGTAGTGTCCCTTATTACCTTACTATAGAGAACTCCTATACTACCTCGGATTAATAGAAAGAAAGTCAATTTTATCTATGCTATTTGCGGTAAACCATCTTTTTTTATTCTAAACAAGGTTAGGTATCTTCATCTTCCCCAGTTTCTTTTAATAAGTAACTTTCTAGTAATAACTATTAATAAGTAGGGCTTAAAGTTTTAGTGAGTCTCCTCTTTATCGATAAGAGCTATACCAAGAGTGTCCCTTAAATAAAGATAAGAACTTCTATAGCACCAAACCCAATTCAATTAAGTATGCTGGGATGCTACGTGTACTATCTAGAGGGAGAAAATATCCTTAGTGCCTTCTTATTCTACTTGTTTTCCTGTATCTACAGCAAGGAGGGATTCCACTTTTAACGACTATCTACCACTAACTACACAGGATTAGCAACACTCTCTTCCTCCTACTGGCACGACAGTCTGGTTCCAACTTCTCTTGCTACTACAATTTAACTATCTCGAACTCGAACTGCTATAGACCAAAGCAAAGTTCTTAAGTGAATAAAATAGGTAAGCTCAGTAAGGCTGGGCTGTTATGAAAGGTTTTCCGTAATTAGGGCTTAAATGAGTCTAAATGGAGTCAAGTTGAGTTCTGTTTTTCCAGGTATTTTGGTTAAAAAGGCATTCCAATAACTCCATAATAGTCTATAGTGCATGTACCCTTGTTATTAGGTATTAGGCTGTCAGTCAAGCTATCCCTTATCCAAACGGGTATCCCTTATATAGAGGCTATAGCTCGTAAGAAAGAATGATAGCTCTAAGGAAAGGTAGCTCCATCTATAGATTGTCGGTAAGACTAACGCAACAAAACAAATAATAAGACAGATTGGGATACTAATAAGTTTCAGATCAGATGGGATTTTGTTTATACTTGAATTTCTTATCTTAAGTAGTAAACTACCAGTTTTGTGTTCAAGCGCTTTCGGAATTTATTAAAGGAAAGGGCATCAGATCTTTTATTTTCAAGTTTTAGTTTTTTCTGTAAGTTAGTACCCAAATATTCCCTAGATACTAGGGCTATAGATATTAAAAGGTATTTCGGAACAAGGCAAAGGGTTTAGCAAATAAGGTAATAAATGGAATGTAAAAAGAAAAGAAAGCCTTTCGAATCTTAGTCAAGTAGGACTTCCAAGCAGCAAACTAGCCATTAGACTCTTTTATTCAAAACAACAAAAAGTACACTTCTGCTCTAAGAAACTCTTCCGTTATTAAACGTAGAGAAAAGATGAGGGTACGCGCCTCGCCAACGGACTCAGTCTTAGTATTGAAATGGAAAGCAAGTTTCTTGAGCCTGTGCTGAAAATCTCCTCCTACGTCACTAGTACAAGAAAGAATCTCTAACAGAAGATCAGCTACAAGGAATCCGGTTAATAGTGGACACCCGGATATTAGTTATTAGTCAGTCTAGTGTTTAGTAATTTCATTAGGTAATAAATAGGATAATGAAATGTTCTTTTTTATATCCACATGAGTAAGAAAGAGCAGGGTTTTAAAAAGCTTCTTGGAGAAATCCTTTAGTTATAAAATTCCCCTGGATTTCTGGGCCGGTAATAGGCTTAAAAAAAAAGAATACCAGATACTACACAACAGAATTCTAATTTTGTAAAAGCACTTCTTACTGAAATTCTTAGAACCTCTCAAGCAGTATACTTTATTTAGTGGACTTAATTCAAAAACTGAGAGAATTCCTATTAAGAAAACTAGAACAACTAACCTTAAGAACAATAGGTAATACGGATTCTCTAAGGAAGGAAATGAGGTAGCATACATAAAATAGAAAATAAGTAATCTTTCCACCCACCCCCTTCTTGCTCCTAAAAGAGGTACAGCTCTTACTCCAAATGCTGTTGCAGCTTCTCCTACTGCTTGTGCTCTTCCCGCCGCTTCAGCAACAAGGTATTGGCCTAGGTATAGCTCCTAAAGTAAAGCAAGTAAGCCAACAAACGGGTATAATAAAGAATACAGTCTAGGACAGATGGGTGTACTAAAGCATGCATATAACTAGAAGACTACTATGTCAAAATAGAAAACTAAGAAAGATAGGGATACTAATACAAATAAGAATACTGTTTATGAGACTTATACTACTAAAGGATTTCAAAGAGCCTCGGATACCCAGACCCCACTTATATCTAAACTAATGATAAAAAGGAAGATTGGACAATACCTCATAGAGTTCTTATATATATATAGATAGATAAAGAACTTAAAAAATCCTGTGATTGACTCTTTAATTAAAAGGAGTTCGTTGCTTTACTAGAATTCTTACATACCCAGATCAAATCTCTATTATGATCGTGGTAGGAAAATCTAGAATTACACAGTCAAACAAGAAATCTTGATATAAGAGAAAGCGAAAAGTCCTGCCAGGAATTCGTACTAAGATATGCAAAACAAAGTTTTTCTATTTAAAAGATTCCTATTCTCGCTATCAGTAGGAGTTAAAAACTAGATTGGGTAGATAAAAGTACCTTTTTTAAGGAGGGACCCAAACAATGGGTGGAAGTTTCTTAAAGTGTATCCTAATCAGTGTCCCTTAACATTTAAGAAGCTCCCCGGATAAAGATAAAAGGGGAAACCCTATCGGCAAAATCCCCGACTCCTGACTGCACGACTTATTAATTATTAATTAGAATTTCTTGAAAATTACATGTCTAAAACTTTTTACTCCTTAACTTAAAGTCGTTCCTAAAGGAAACTTCTTTTTTAGGTTCCTCAAAGTGTTAAAAGGAAGAACCCGAGGGCATGGAGATACTGCTTTTTAAAAGAATAAGGTACAGGTCCAGAAGTTCTGATTGATAAGTTCTATAACAGGGACTCTTACAATCTCCCTAAGTTTGTCTACTCATTAACGATAAACACAAAAGGCAATGAGCAATGCACCTTAGAAGAACAACCCATATGCTATCTATTGCTATTAAGTACTCTCGATTAAGCAACTATAACTACACAAACTATAATAGACCACAGCTACGAATAGTACAGGTATAAGCATAGTACCCTTACTCTTCTCTTCCTTAATACAAAGGGAACTCCTATAATACAGGGTAAAGCTCCTAATGCTACTCCTTCTATAGCTCTTAACTGGCTATTAGTATAGCTTCTGTTCCTGCTTCTCCTTTATCTGACCAAGATAAAGCACCATAAAAAGATAGAAAGCTAGCCAAGGTTTCTTAGTGGAAATAGCTTCTTTTCGAATTTGAGTCATTTTTATATTTCTATTCGTAAAAAGAGATGAAATTCCGGTAACCAGGTAACGATAATCTAGTCAAATCTATTCCTTTTCTGCTCACTTTCTCTAAGCAAGGAATATTTATATCCAAGAGAGCTCCTCAGATGAAAGTGTGAGGAAATTTCTAGAAGGAAAAGAAAGGATTATATACATCCTACTAACTACCTACTAAACTTAAACTTTGTAAAGATTAAGAATTATCTATGGTTCACCTCATTCCTAAGTTTTATAAAATAATAGTAGCAAACCTTGAACTATCTACGTTTATTTCGGTATTGTGTTTAATCCGCGGAATGAGACACAAGGAAATGAAATGACACCGCGGGATTTGGAATGCCTCATTGATTTATAGCTATAATAAAATGGAACCGTATCTGAACTTTCACGAGAGTCCTTTATTTGAAGTTTTTGCTCCCAGACTTTTACTTTAATGGTATCTCTTGAACTTTGGGATACGGGTTTTTATCAGTGTTTGAAATTATACTAAATAGAATACCTATTTAATTAAGTATTTGCTTCTCTCCCCCCAAACCAAAAACCTGGGGATTGCTATAAAAAAGAGCCCTAGTTACTTACTTGAATGGGAGTCCCTTTTAGGCAGAACACTGCAGCTATAGAGTACAGTAACACAATACAATAAGGGTTCTAATTCCAGAACATTTCGAAGTAAGATTAACTGAAAGGTTCTTCCTAAGTTACTTATATATTATATCCAAAACCCTAAACTTGCCCTTTTCTTTTTTGTTAAAGAGCTCCGCTTGTTCTTATATAGTTCCGTTATTCTATTATAGCAGAGGTAGTAATAAGAGTAAGAGTTATTGTAAAGATAATACCTCTTTTCTGCTGTTATTGATATTGGGGGAGGGGTAAGCCTTGTGTAGATTATTAGTTAGAGAGATTTACTATACCCAGCAGGAGGCACCGAATAAGGGGAAATGCAGGAAGTATACACGATAGTACATACATATACCTATATTACTTTACTGAAAAATAAAAAGAGAAATCTAAAGCCAAAAGGATTTCTTATTGATTATAGGGCAAATGGAATCTTTTAACTAAAACTAATAAGATTTTTTCCTGCTGTAAGGCCTCTGGTAGTGTTGTGCTAGAGTCTTTTGCTGGAGCCTTTTTTCACTGAATTAGGGAGTTTGTAAGGAAAGTTTTATACTTTAGGTAATTTAACTCTGGTTTACTTATTCCCTTTTCTTCTATATGTAGCTATTTGAGAGTAGCTTTTGCATGTCATATAATAAAAAAGTAATTCTCATGTTCAAATCAAGTAGGGATGATTAAAACAGGCAATTCTTATGAAATCTTGTGGTTTCAGATTTGATTTGACAGAAACGTCCTTCAATTACATACCTGAGAAGTATTAAACTACGGTTTCTTGTAAATATGCGGATACCCAGTTTGTTGTTCCTATATTTTTGTACCGGGATAAGAAAACACGATTATAAATATATTATAAGTACAGCTTTTCGTACACTTTGATAATACCAGAGTATAAATAAACAAGATACAAGGCACCCAAAAATTAAGTACGGGAGATCCTACCAGAAACCTCGGTATTATTAACCAAACAACTACGCTTTTTGTTCTCCATTGATAAACCCTAAGATGCCGGGATTTGAACCGCTGAATTAAAGGCAGTTGCAATATTTTCTTTGTTTGTAGAGGAACCCCTAATTTTTAAGTTAGGAAAGTGCATATAATGTATAAAAGAGGTATATCCTTGTAAAGTAGTTTACCCTTTCTAAAGTCTAACAATAACCAAAAAACCTTTTTGGTGTCTCTCGGTGGTTAATATCAGTTAATATAGGAGATTTAAGGAAGAGTTTCGTTACTAATAGAATTTATATCTGGTCTTTGCATATCTCATTGGGGAACAAGGGGAAAATTATCAAGGAATATTATAACTTGCACTCTCCTAAGCAATTATGCAAAAAAAACTTTTAATATAAGAAATTTTTGCTTTTTTACTTTAGTGGTAAATAATATACAAATTTAAAAAGCCCCTAGATACTTTACCGAGATCCGCCTTTTTATGCTGGCTACTCCCACACCCCTTTTTATTCAAACTTTCTCTAGATTTGGTTGGGTCTTAAGCACACAAACTAAGGGAATACCTGGTTCTAAAATAAATTTGACTTACTCCTGTACTTGGAAACCGCTCTACCTTAATACCTCTTTTATTTACTCTTTACCTTTAGATCTGTACCTTTGTCTTTTAACAGAATTCTATCTCTCACCAAGATTTATATTAAATCGCTTTTTATTTAACTAAAAGAGAAATAAGCTCCTTTTAGAATTCTGATACATTCTGGACTGGGTTGGCAAGGGACAATACTTACCCTTTAATTATACTTGGGAACCCTTGATAAGTCTATCTCCAGTTAGTCAAACTGTAATTACCCAAGACTCTAAAACACTTAGAATAAATCTCTTTTTTGAGAAAGCTTGTTTATTTTAAGGGGGTATAGCCAACAGACACTTAAGACTCCTAGCCAAAGGGCTTTTTTCTAATAAAGTACGGACCACTTGCTATATTCCGAGAGGGCTACATATTCAGTAAGCAATAAAGAACAGGTACACTCCTTATACCCGTTTGCCTTCCTAGAATTTTCAATTTCCTTGTACTTGGAAAAGACTCCAATAATCCATAAATTTCTACTTTAAACTCCTCTGTTAAGGTTTACCAAGACTCAAAATGCGGAATATCAAAGACTTAACTCCTTAAAAGCCCCTTTATGGTCAAGATTTACTATCTATTTTTTATTAGATGCCTGCCTTTACTTTAGCAAAACTTTTAGCTAGGAAACACTTTACCGTAGCTTCGGGTCTTTATACTCCGTGAAATAATCAGAAACCTACTTGTTTGCTAAAGAATATCTAAACTCGTAGGACTCCTAACATTATTTCAATACTTTTACTAAGCTAAGAGAATCCTTTTGTGGCACAGAATCCGGAATGGAAGAATACAATCTACTACTAAGAAATTTCCTTAGAATACAAAAGCAAAAGGAGTAGCTCTAAACTTCACTAACCCGGAAAAAGACCCCTTTTAAAGTCTTTCTCCTGTAAAAAACTAGAATCCCGCACTACACTAGTTGAAATTGAAACTTTTCAATTCTCAGAACCCCCTCAAGCAGTTATACTTTATTGAATTGAGCAGACTTCCTTAGAGAATTCCTGTCTAGAAACCCTACTAAGATAAGAAAAGGAAAAACCTCCCCCTACTCCCTGTACCTTTTTTTTTTGCGCCGTCTAATGGGGCTTATTGTTCTAGTTTGTACTTAATCTTAGTCTTAAGAGCTAGACTATTCTGAGCTGTACCCGTCCCGTGGGTTCTGCTTTCCTTTCTAAAAAAATTCCTTATTTAAGACCGTTATGAACCCAAAAGGAGGTTCTAAAAGGCTTAGGATAACTTATAAAGAATTGAAACTACACTACTAAGACAATGGTAAGAGTTCCAGCCCTATCATATACGCAACAAGAGAGACTTCCTATCTAATGGGAATACCGGTTAAGAAAACAAGAACTGCTAAAAAAAAGGAAACCCACAGGCTTTCTTATGCAAACCCCGTTTACTAGAGACCCCTCTTTCTACTTGAATTCCAAGGATTCTTGTAGCTCGTAATTATTCTTACAACTTAAATTAGACCTGTCTTAGAGGCTGTTTTACTCTTTTGGTTCCCTGCAGCTTTACTTGCATTCCCCTGCTCGTGTTAATCAGAAACCCCAGTATAAAGCATAACTGGGGTATTTATATAGAGCTTTGGAATGTATTTATTAGGTGGATCCCCCATTAACCCAATATAGTAGCCCTCATCTCATATAGTTTTAAAGGATATTGCTCTAGCGCCCCGAAAATCCTTTGAGTAGGGTGCAATAAATAAATTAAATCCACAAGAATGTACTAGAAGCCCCCGTTAAAAAGGCATTCAGAATTATAGAACCCCCCCCCCCAGCCTGCGTTGGAATGTGAAAATGAAGAGGAAATTCAGGGCCATTTAAAGTGGTATAATCCTGACGCAACCTAGGTTTCACTGCTTGTAACTGCAAATTGGCGGGTATTATTAGAAGTTTCTTTTATTTTTTAACTAGATTTGAACCCGCAAAGGATCTCTACTCAAGTCAAGGTGCCCTGCCTAAGACTAACTTTAAAAGAGGAAGGTTAAGAGCCCGCATTTATATAAAAAATAAAGTATACCCAGGAGCTACAAAACTCTAGCAACTTTAAAGCCCTTTGTTCAAAACCTTGTTGATTTTAGATCTATGAGCAGCAGTTCCAATAAGAATGAAAAGGCATATTAAGGAGGGGAGGTTCGTAAGACAAACTCTCTGTTGGTTGGAATTTATAAAGAAAGAGGAGCCCTTAATCCTTAATAAAGCTAAGTATTAAGTTATTGTTTCTTATTTCGCCCTTGTGAACCTGCAATCTCTTATTACGTATTTAACTAAACTTTGTTTTACCGTAACTAAGGAAACCGCTTACAAAAAGGATTTCGGCTATATGAATTATCGAAAATTTAATAAAACGAAATTGCTGTAAAACCCTAGAAATAATACTACTTTACTTAATAGCCTCTCTTGTTAGGGGTTCGGTTTGCCCTACAGCTAAAAACGGGATATACAAATAACAAGCTACCCGCTTAGGGATCTTTCGGTTATGATTTCCAAGTAAATGACTCGCACGAAAGTCCTAACAATATGTAAACAAATAACGCGAGGATCCACACAAGTCAAATCGAGTAGATCTATAATTTGTCTACAAAAGAAGAGTTAGCCATCGTTTTCTCCTTTGTTTTTGAGATCATACAAAACACAAAAGGAAAAAAGCAAGAAAGCTAGCCAAGACATATACGCGAAAGAATCCAATTACTAATAATGAGGCATAGGTTGAAATTTGTACTTATTTTTAACTAAGTTTCCGTTTCTTTTATATTTATAAGAGTTACCAACGAGTCCTTTTGGAGAAACTCTAGAACTCTTTAGTGAAATTTTAGTTGTCAAAAACTTCATGTTATATACAGTGTGGAGGGGCTTTCAATTACATTCTTAAATTTGTTGTTCGAAATTCGTGTGTTACAAATAAGTAGAAGGGCTGTAAGCTGTGCTGCTAAACACTTCATACAATTCAATTTTAATAGAAATGAAAAGAAGTCGGTAACAAGTAAAGCAGGGCCTGTTGTTGTGGGTTTTTTTGTATGACTATACCTTAACCTCCTTCTTTTAAAGCAAAGCTCTTAAAATCCACTACAAGATTTCTTCCATTAGAAAACCCATTTCCTATGGAGACTTCTGTTAGCACATATCCCTCTTAATTCAGTTACCACTGTAATAAGGCACTCCTTTAAGGACCCCCGGGGGCTAGCCTTTTGTAAAAAGTGCTTAATAAATTACATAATCTTACTTACAAATAGGAGTTATCCTTACTTTTTAACTAGAAAAAGACGCCTCAAGTCAAGGGTCCCGCAAGTTCCTATTCTATTTTATTCTGAGGTCTTTAAAATAGGATTCGAACCTAAGGATTTTTGGTCTGAGAATGCTGCCTTACCGGGGAAGAAACTCGTTTTATTCGAACTCACGTCTTCCTTTTCAAAGTAGTCCTACTTTTCATCTCAACCTCAACAAAGAATGTACTCACTAGCTACCAACAACATAGATAGTTAGTTAAAGGAGGTTCTTGCTTTGGGAACCCGGAACTTTGAGAAGAATTCAAGCTCAGAGGAATTTCTACAGCATTGAACTCATGTCATTTACGGAAATAGAACCCGAATTAAAAAGTCAATTAATAAGAGAACTTTTAGACTATAAAGCAATAGGTACATTTAGTATAGAGTCGATAGAATTGAGTCCCAGATAACTTTTTTCTTTATCCGAGTGGTTTTATAGTGCTTGACTTTCTTAAGCTCCTTTCAAAAAACTAAATAGGCTTACTTTATTGAGTCATGATTGGAAAAAGAGTACACATTGTAAGAAAGCGTTTCTTCATATAATCTTTACCAAGACCTATTATACTTTACTCACTTTCATTGGATTTGAGGCAGAATAAAACAGCTCCAGAATGCGGGGGAATTTGTGAGTTAAAGTCCTATAAGCCGCAGAGAACCCGGGGTCCCTTACTAACTAAAAAGGAAGAGGAAGGGTATGAAAGAGGATAGTCAAGGGGTACCCGCGAACCTTTCTTTTTGGAAAGTGTCGAAAAGAGTAGCTCTCAATAATTTAAGAAAGTTTTCTCTCTGTTTCATTACAAGAATATATAAATGAGAACTAAACGTAGATTTAAACCTCCCTATATCTCGGACTAGCCGAAATCCTGTAGTAACTTATCCAGATTAAGATTTCCTCTCTTTAAAAGAAAGCCCTTTTCTAAGACACCTGTTCCCTTTCGAAGATACAAAACTTAGGATAATCCTAAAATGAAATATAGGACACCCCCTTATAGAGAGAAGCAGATACCCCTTTTTCAAGTCATAAAGGTTTTGTAAAATGTTATAGAATGCCCGGAAAAGTTTCACTAATTGTGTGGGGTTCTTTACGCAAAGTACTTATTAATTAAAAATTACGATATGTTAAATATAAGATTAAAAGTTAATAATTCTTCTTTGACAATAACAAAGTTCAGATATAGGAACAGAGAGTCTCTACTCTAAGAGTGCGAATTTCCGACAGAGTTAATACTTAAACAAAAAAGAAGGGTTTCTATTTACTAGAATTTCTCGGGCTTAAGATAGATCTCGGGAGAGCCAGTCTCGTCTATCTACGAATTCAAATGACTTGGGAAATTTACTTTATAGTACTTAATGAAACGGATTTGTCATAATTATGCTCTCTAATCTTTTCTTAATCAACAAGGAACCCCTTAGATCGAGCGGAGCGCTTAGACTTTATAAAATAAAAAACCAAGCGTAAAGGATTTTTTATATCTATACCCTATTATTACGGATTTCCTTTGGCTCTCTACTCGCCCGCAAAAAAGTAAGGGCAACCCGAAACCCCTCTTAGGAGCTCGGATCACGCTCTGTGACCAAAGGAGATCCACTTCCCTCCTTGGATGACTACAGAAGTCTATGGGATAGGCTAGGAATATTTGACTAAACTAAAAAAGGAAAAGGTAGAAGAAATTCGGCTCTTTAAGAATTTTTTAACAGTAACCTACCCGTATAGAGGATTAACACGTTTATGTAGCCCCTACTCGACAGCTATAAAATTTTATTTTACTGATAAATCACTCCTTTAAATCCCATTGATAAAAAGGATTCCCGGTTAAAGAAGGGACCACTAAGGATAAAAAAATTTTTGACCTATCCCCACTAGAGTCACTTTAGCTTTTAACAAACAAGAGCACAAAATATCTCAAACAAATAAACTCCAAGTAATATTAAGGACTTTCTATACAAAAAGGGCCCTTTTACTAGTATGTTGTTATATCCTAATAGATCTTTTTATAAGCGATAACCTCCGCATATAGATCTCTGTTTCTTGTGTGTGTGGGGTTCCCGTAAACTAGACGTGGTTTTTCCCTTTATATATTTAGAGGACGTGGTACTAAAAAGCTTAATTTAGGAATCAATTAACAGAGTTTTGATGCGTTTACTTAGCAGGAAATTTTTGCTAAAAAGAGCCGTAACTGAAGTAAATATATCTTATAATTAATGAATACAAGGGGTTAGCGCGCGATAAGTGACTTTTAATAATTTTGAAATCTATAGTTATGCAAGGCAATCCTTCAAAAAGGGGTGTCTAAAATAAGTACGTGGGTCCACTTGCGTTGCACTGATAAAAGGGAATCCTTTTCTAAGGGTCGGGAGAACTTTAGTACAAGTCTATGGGGTTTCCAGTAAAGGATGTCGTAGAACTTAAAAAACCCCAGTCTTCTCATTTACCTTTCAAGCCCCTAAAATTTGATTGTCTAAATACTAAGTCCACTAAAGTATGTATACATAGGAAAAGGTCAATGCACATAAACCTATTAAATAAATTTCCGTGTATCTACTTAGGATCTATACTAATTGTCGATTAAACAAAACCCCGTAAATTAGATGCTGTAGTAAGTAAAGGATGGCTCAAAGAGTTCCCCTATTTCATGGAGTTAAGAAATGGGTGCTTTTTTAATAAAAGAGTAAATTTGAAAACTTTTCACGAGGGTCCGGAAGGATAGAAGAATCTCGGAAGTGGTCTAGAAGTTATTAAAATGTTAGCCCAACTAAAAAATTCGTATATAACTTGGTTTAGCAATAACATATAAACAGCAAACAGGACTCTTTATGATGTTTATAATTTATCTTCCATTTCAAAGCTAAATGCTCTAATTAAAAAGAGTCCTAAAAACAGCTTTTTCAAAAGTATTTGATGGTCGATATACCGGACGTAGTATGGGTTGGTAATATTTTTTTAGGATCTTTATAGTTGAAATGATATCGAACCTTAATTATTAATGGGACTTGCAGACTACTTTATTAAAGTCTATACCTATCCTATATCCGCCGTAAGGAGGAGACCCAATACAAATTTATATTTGTCCAGTAATAACAATAGAGTTTATCTATACCAAATACCAAAAGAAGCCTTTTAAACGAGTATTCATCTGTTCCAGATGGATTTAGTAGAAAAGTACAGTGGTTGCAAATTTCCGGCGAAAGAAAGGACTTCTAATAAAAAGTAGGAAATTAATTTTAGCACGACTTACCTCTTCAAGAAAAATAAGGATAAGAATTCTTTTTTCATTACAGTTTCCTTGGTAGTTTAATCCAGTGCCTTCTTGAACCCCTCGTTTGAGAAGGATAGAATTTTACTTAACTTAAATAGAGAAACCTTATAAATAAATATTTGCTTTATTCGAAAGTTAAGGTATAAGATTCCCTTTTTGTCTTGGGGGCAGTCCATATTATCTTTTGAAAGGTAGGGTGTGTAGTCAACTTGTATGAATAGCGTAGGTTCGAAACGGGGACTCTTGTCGTATAGTATTGATTACAAAAAGACGCAAAAGATTTTTTTATCGTTTTTTCCTACTCTAATTATGCTTTATTTAAAGACCAAGACCCTTGTAATTTGTATCAAAACTTAAGAACACCCTTCCCTAGGAATCCGTTGATACGGTTATCCACATTTCTCTTATCAGCTAAATTTTAGGTTAGGACGGATCCTGGCAAGCTTCTCAGCTCTCTTTTCCGAAACATCCCTATTTTTGTTTTGAAGATGAACACCTATAGTTATCAAAAAATTACGTAAAATATTGGTTAAGTCTAGTTTCCCGGCGGACTTATCAATTTCTTTTTCCTTAAGAAACCCGCCAAAGCCTTGTTAATATCTACACAAGGACTTTACTTTTTAAAACTTATTCTCTGTTAGAGGATCCTATATGGAGTATACCCTAAAAGGGGCACTTTAACCTTAGTCGAAAAGGGGGATATTTCTTAGTTACGATATTTCAAAGCTTCCCGGCCTCATCTTCTCACATCATGCTTTGGTTTTCTAAATCTTGACACAAACGAGGATCTTTCTACAGGTTTTGGGGTAGGATTTATGAGAGGAAGCGCTTAAACTTAAAATAGAGCGACATCATATAAAAGAGCATGCCTTTTTGAATCCGGTATTTATATCAAAAGAAGGGAGACGTAAAAAGTATTAAATCTCTCAATCCTGTTGTTCTAGTACTAGTTACCCGTTAAAAAAGACTTAAGGGTTTCTTTCCTAGTTTTTTGTAGATTTGCAGCTCCTGTATTCTAAGGAGTTCTAGTAAAAATACTTTAGAGTTCTTAAAATTTTCCGGTAATAGTGAGCCGCGGGTCTAGGCTGTAATTTAAGTGTCAAAATATCGTAGAGTTAAGGGTAGAGCTCTGCAAGGGTTAGCTGCTAATAAAAACCTCCTCGCATTTTACGAGCTTTAGTTAGTAAAAGAATTAAGAGTAAAGTTATAAATAAAATCTTGTTTTATACTGAATTAAACAAAGTAGCTTCTAAATTAGCAGTAACCATGCTTTAAATTCTATAAGGATTTTAAAGAATCATAATTTCGGACTCGATGTCTTACTATACTTGACTTGGGCGAGGATTCTCTTGTTAGAACTTTCGAGGAATCCTTTAGACTCGGCAAATTCCCTTAAGAAAAGGGTCCTATTTCAATTTTTTAATTCTGGGGTCCTAAAAAGGGGGTTTCCTGTGTTATGGTCTAGCTATTGTTCCTGATTTTGCTTTCTAAGTTTATCACTTATCCTCTGGGCTTTTTAGCCTGACTATGACTTTAGTTAGTTTAGGTCCATTGGGTGCAGAACCCTAAATCAAAATTCTCTTTTGTTGTTTCCCCACCTAAATTGTAAAAACTTTTTTACAATTTGTTTAGTTTCCGTATATTCTAATCCAGCCTCTAACTGCTTTGTAAATCCCATGTTATTTTAGTTGAGTCATTTTGTCCTTATCTTATGCTTAAATAAATATGTATAGTTTTGATAGAGCTATTACTTAAATTTAACCGAGTAGAGGTGCTTTTGTACTACTACAAAATTAGAAACTCTTAGCCTTTATTTACTTTATTTATAAGAAGCGAGAGTCCCCTTATGATAGGTAACCCAGGTGAAAAAGAAGCAACATCCATTAATTAGATAAGAAAGGTTTGTTTAAAATGTTTTTATAAATTTGTATCCAGTTTTCCAGGAAAAAGGAGATGACCTTCGTATAGGCCACAAAATCCAAGGTTTATTTATTCTGAAGGGGCTTTTGCTTGGTGCGAGGGGATTCTTCTATTAATAAGCAGTCTAGGTCTTCCCCGGGCGACTTTAGCGCGTGTCCTTTTTAGATGCACTCAGATGTAGCTGCCTTTTTGGGCGAAACAAGATACTTCCGTAATTATACCAACCCAAAGAGTTCACAGCCTACGGTTAAGTAAAAGACAAATTAAAGTTATTTTTTAAGCTTTGATGTATAAAGGGTAGTATAAGATAAGTGTCATAATCTTACTGAATTAAAGACTTTTTGCTTTGTAAGCGACTTATTAGCAGGGATTTTTCTGATATGTTTATTATAATTAAAGGACTCTAGACTTGTCTGAGTGACTAGTTAGTTGAAGGATTCCTTCTTACTTTTCTTTAGAACTATACCCTACTTTTTATAATCAGAAGTAACTCCCAAATGTCTGAAAAACCCCATAAAGCTATCTCCCCTTTGAGTCGCCTTGAACCCCCCCCTGTATTCGTTTCGTTTGATCAGTGCTCTAACAATCTCAAGCAAGAATAAGGGGATTGAAGGCTCTCTTCTATAAGTAAAGAAGTCAGTATTTGTTTCCGTAGAATTTAGTATAGCCAACTCGTTAGACTGATGCTGATAAAATATCATTCCTACCGAGGTTTTTATCCTTGATAGAAGTGAGTTTATCTAAGCCCTTTCTTTTGTGGTGGGTAGTATAGCCTTGTGACTACTCGCAAATTTAGCATCTACATTATCTAGATTGGATAGGATTCGATTTGAAGCTGCTTTCGTATACCCGCATTGTGGAACTGAAAGCAAGAAGCAAGGATCGTTATTGTGTACTCATAATGATAGCGCATTTACCTGTTTGTGTTTCCAAAGTTGGGAAATTCTATTAGTTTACAAAGAGAGGGCTCCTACTCTTATTATAATCATACAAAATTTAGGATATGTAGTTAACAGGATCCCCATTAGGGTAAAAGGGCAGGCTGAAGTGAAGCTTAATACGATTCGAACCTATAGATACTGAGAACAAAACCGGCGTCATACCGATACCCCTAGTTTTTTGTATAATATGGTAAGAAAAATTAAAGAATTTCTTGAACTCCCAATTAAAAAGCAATGAGAAATAAGGGCGAATCCTATATAAGCGACTTTCTAATTCCTTTTACTCTTTACAGTTCCGTTCCCAGCTAGTTGCATTGTTTGCTAAAGGCCCGCTTTCCCTAACAAAAAATAAAGTGTATCTCAGCTCTTCACGCAACAAGTAAATAACCACCCTTGTAAGTCGAATCTTTATAGAGTATCCATATTTTATATGTTTGATTTTTCTGAGACTTCACAATCCCGTTTATTACCCCGCACTTACCAGACTTGGTATACCTATTCAACCAAGGTAAACTCGTTAGGTATTTACTATACTTAAAGAAATAAAGTCTCCTATTTGTTTGTGCTAAAAGAAACCTATTTTGAAGTACTAATCCTTCTAAAAACTCCTAAGCAAGCCTTAGAACCGGCGTATAAGCTAAAAAGGACTACTCTCAACTCGCAGCCCATTTCTAGTTTTACTTAAGTGCAATTACTCCGTAATAGTGTTTTATCAATTTTGAATGAGTCTTAATCTTAATTACTTGTATCGGAAATGCGAGAGAGTCTTTCTTTTATCTCACGGGAAAGCCCTTGTCGCTGTTGAGAGAATGAAATCATTTTCCCTGACCTAACCGTGTTTTTTGTTTAAGATTTATACACCAAGAATTATAGTATACTATAAGATGCGCAGAACAGAAAAGCCCGGGATTTACTTCAGTGTTTATCCCTAGGTGTTAGTTACTTAAATATCATAACAACAAGTAGTTTAAAAATCTAAACTCTCCGAGGATTCTACAGAAAAAACTCTGGAGAAGATCCTACCTAAGGTTAAACGTATAGGGTTATAGCCCCCCCTTTTTTATAACTTTTATAGACGGAAAGTTCGCTTAAGGATAGTCTGTATCCACAATGCTAGTATAAAAAACTCTAGGGGTTTTGTCAAGGAGATTCCCTGGTTATAGAGTATAGAAGACTAAGTAAAGTTGCTAGCTAAAGTGATACTGCTTTTTTAATCGGGTCGGAAACAGGTTAACTGCTTATCTTATAGGGGCTCCCGGTATTGCTATGGATACACTTCTACTTAAGTTTTTCATACTAAAAAAGCCCTTTTCCTCGACTCGAGCTGGCGGGTTTGGGTAATTTCTTTTTTAAGTTAACGCAAAAATATTGAACTGAGATTAAGGCCTCTATTAGTAAATAATTTGAAGTTTGCACGTGTTCCTTTTGAGATTCCCTTGCAGAGCCTCTTTGGCCTATTTTATTTTAAAAGGGTATTAAGTTCCATCGCCAATAAAGTTCCCTTTTAGCTTGATAAAAATGGATTAACAAGGATTTCTTACTTATCTTCTCCTTACTGGCTGGAATATTTCGGGGCATGATAAGTCTAATTAAATTAAAAGAGGCTGCTATATATAAACAATTGCTTATAAATATAATTTTGAAGGGTGCTCAGTCTATTCTTGTCTTGCAATAATTTTTAGGTTTCTAATCTCGGATATATAATCCGCGGAAGTTCAAGAGTAAGTGCTCGTGAAACAAAGCTTCGGGGGAGATAACTCTTCGATGGAAGTGTTTTAATGTATTTACTGATATGAAATAGAGTTTTAATTTATGGGGTTGAAAAAAGTCTTTAAATCTATTTTTGCCTTTTTTTTTACTAAAGTCATATAAGCATAAGAGAGTTGGGATTTTAGGGAACCTTTCCCTAGCATAAGGGGCGCTTTTAATTAAAAATTTAAAAAAGGGCTCGAAAGAATTTTTTTTTTACAAGCAAGTATATTAACTTAAGAACATTAAAGAGAAAACTACTGTAACCTTAAAAAGTTCCATTCTTGGAAAATACCCCGGAAGTCAGAGGCTACTATACCAACCCTTATTGATTTGCAGCTGGGGCATATATAGGTTTTTGGAAGCGAAAGTTAAAAAATACCCGTATGGAATTAAATACTCCTCAATTATACGGGTTTAGTAAGTAGGTATCCAAAATTTTACTGCAGTAAATTTGGTGCGATAGGTCTAGTATGATAGAGGAGACCCTGAATCGGAATGGGTAAAATATCCTTTATAGCGAGTGGCAATATAAAAAGTGAGGGCTTTTTAGAGTTTTGCAGGTATATAGTGACGCCCCGCCCGGGTATCGCACGAGATTCGACTGCACTTAATATCTCAATAAGTGCCCTTTAAAAATTCTTCAAAAAGAATAAGAGTAATTGATAAGAGTCCTGTCGTACAAGGGTTTTTTGTTTTTCTAAGCAAGGTTAATTCCACATTTGAATACCACAAAGGAGGATTCCTCTATGTATCTACCAATAAATTTATAAGTCAAGACTTTTTTTAGTTAGAAGCATCCCTCGAAATTAGACAGATATAGACTACTTCAGTCTAACAAGAGTCAAGAACTTTAGAAGGAAAAGTGAAGTTTATCTTTAAAGGATAGAAGTGGGGAATTTAGGTAAGGAAAATAACAAAGATTCCGCACTCCGCTAACGTTGAAATTCATTGGAATGCGCAAAAAAGAGGCTTGTTTAAACACCCATCAGCAACAACTCAGGTTTTGCCTAGACCCACTAGGAATACGAGGGAAACTTTTGTGCTTTCAGATACTACGACTCTCTATCTATAGGAACCGCCGCCCTTCTATCACTGAATGGTTAGACGTTTATACGCTACTGCTAAGCTTTAACTTTACACTTGCTATAAGCGCCCTGCAACTCTGTTGTAAAGTAGAGAGCGCAATCTGATAAAAAGGGCAGCTACTATGAGAGTACTTGATCTATAAAAATAGAAAATTTCCTTGATGATTCGTATTAAAGTTTTGCTAATAACTTATTCTTTATACGACATTCTGGATAGTTTTTGGATAGGTAAGGTACCTTGCTGGGGTTTTTGTAATCTTATTTAAGTGATTCAACAGAACAGAGTAGAGCTTTACTCTCAGCTTAAGTGACTCCGTGAACTTAATCTTAAAATAGTAGGAATCCTTAGTACTTATTAGAATAAAAAAATACTTTTATAAGTAAGGAAGTTCTTTAATAAACAAAAGGAAGAATCTTCATATAATTTCTATAAGGTTTAAAGTTATTTTATTAAAGGGTAAACTAATTACAACTAAGTTAATGAATTCCTAGCAATCCGGCAGGTCAGTTGGGAAAGTCTATCCTTTCCTTTTTGTTCTGTCTGCTTTAGTTAGGTTGCTGGGATAGTAAAAATACTAAGTATATGTAGGCCGCAAGAGGCGCGCTTATGAAGGGGATAAGACATCTATGAAGAAGAGTATAGCGACAAGGTGGCATATATTAAAATGTCACAAGAATCTAAAGGATTCTTGAATAAAAGCCCTCTCAGAGTAATGTGGCACGCAAAAAATACATAATAGTAAAAAAAATGTAAGTTTTCACTCTCTTATCCTTATCCCTGTAAACAACACAAGAAGAAAAAACTCTCTAGCTAAGCACGGGTTCGGCTGATTAAGGACTCCTAAGGAGCCCCTTACTACTGGAAACTGGAATGGGAAATCTCATTCTACTAGAGTAAGTCAAGAAAAAACATTATATGAAAAATTCTTATGGTAATGTCTTCTTTTCTGACACCTGTACTGTAATAAGAGGAGATAATGAATAAATTGATGTATTAGACCCTACTGCTCCTATTTTTCAGGAGGTGCCCCTTTCTTTATCCTAGAAAAGCATACTCATTGTACTTAGTAGTAGTCCACTTAGGAGCTTCATTCCTATTTAATTAAAGGAATTTGACCTAACTTCGTATTCCAATTTACAACTTAGAGCTGTTCCAGAATTGCTCTTCAAGGAAAGGGGTACTTCAAAAAGGGAGAACCCATCAGTGAATTTTACCTAATTAGCTTTAATCAAATATAACTGAAATTCGAACTCTTGCTTTTATACGCATTCCTGTTTTACTTGTTTACTAGCAGAGAACCGGGGTATAGCAGCAACAAAAAGGGGCTTGCCGTTTCGTTATGGTAAAGTGGGTACCTCTATAACTATGAATAGAAAAAGTGCTTATAATTCTTATCCTTTCTGTTTTTGAAAATGGGTTTTTCCTCTGGAAATCTAACTAATAATGTATATGAGTGGCCCGCAAAGTCTGGGATTGCAAATTTAAAACTTTATCAAGAACAAGCTTAGCAAAAGTGTTTATTTAAGTCGCACTATCCTTATATTCCTTTTCGACAAAACGCATTCCTTAGTCAGCGCATGGGTTCCTTCAACACATTTGAACTACTCATTGTATTATTACTGCTCAGCTGAGATATCTTGGCCTCGGCGATTCTCGTACAATACACTTATTAATATCCCAGCGATTTGACTTTAAATATAGGGATCCCCGACAAAATAACCAAGGAAATTCGCGGTATACCAGTAATAGATTTGCCTGAACCGATTAAAAAACCCTGAAGTTAAGTACCTGGAGATCCAATAACGACTTTCTTTTCGAAACACCCCCTCGTTTACTCCAAAAAGGGCCCCTGATCTGAGGTTGCACCTACATTGATGAGTTTCCTTCGTTTACATTACAGCTCTAGATCCTAGACTTAGCCAGTCCTTTTAAAAGGAAACTTTCTCATTCATTCCACTCAATTTATAGGAACTAAAGGTCTTAAAATGAACGTCAAAAGGACCTTCTTTATGCTTGAGCTAAGAGGAGCATAAGCCTCAATTTACCATGAACGACTTACTTTTTTTTGAGATTCTCCAGTAGAACTTCTAAGACGAACGGGTATCCTATATTTCAGATTTCTAGAATCATAGTTTATACTTATTGCACGTATTTTTTTTTTACGCGGGGTGTTTAGCTTGGATATACTTTTGGTCACCCGGTCTTATAAAGAAAACTTATAAAGGGGGAGCTCCTTAATTGAGCGGTTCTATGACTCCTTATGTCTTTCTATTATCTACGGAAAAAGATAATCGGTAGTCCAGGGGAATTTCAAGTAGGGTTCCCCTTGTTTTGTATTGTATATTTTCTTGCTTTGACTACTTTACCAGATATATAAACATAGAGGGGCCCCATAATCAACTCCTTCGCCATTATTAGAAGGGAAAGCTGAGTTGTATCCTCTATATTTGATTTGTCAGAACCAATCTTGACTCTATTTAATTTATTACCAAAACTACTGAGAGAATGAAATACGCAGTTTCCCCGATGCAATTCTACAGGCTATTGATGCTACTTGTTTGAGGTTGAGCTATGAGGAATCCTACAACTAGTACTGTACCTTATTTCATTGTCTAGGTACCCCAATTCGCGTGAGTAGTTCTTTCTAATATAGATTGGATTAGTTCTTTTTGCCAATTTTATTTAAGTTTGAACCAGACTCTTGGTAATCGCTAAACAGCAGACAGCTAGCCTATTTTTCAAGGTCGTTTAGGTGTTATGTAGGAAACCGGAATACTTATATGCTTTCAATAAATTTATTGTACCAAAAATTTGTATTGCTTTTTAGATTCAAGGGCTAGCCCTAGACCGCTCTCAGGTCCACTTTTCCAAGGAGGCTTAGAAGGTTTAATTTCTTTCAGAGATGTCACATATACACAATATTTACGGAATGCTTATGGATCTCCTTTAATTCTGATTCCTTTCTGCTCAACCTCTTCTTATTTTTTACTCGGGAAACTCCCTTACTTAGTCTTGGCATCTAGAAATTTTTTATATTTTCAACGCCCCGTTTTGATCTGCCCTCTCTGTTAAATAATTAAAGCAATACTCCCCTCTAATTTTGGGAATTGCTCTAAGACTTTCCTGTTGTATAACTTTTTTTAGACCCTTCCCTTTTTTACCCTATAAGGAATTTGAGCTCTTTTTTGAAGAGTTTTTACCAGGTATAAAAAGGATTTGAACCCCTCATTAATATTAATACACTTTGTATTAATTGATTCAGAAACCCTCTAATTTAGCCTTGTAGTCTACTTCACTTGGGATCAGTGAAGCTCAATTGACCTCGAAGGGTCCTAGGAGTGCACAACATAAGTTTTCCAGATTGCGAAGAGGCCTACCTCAAAAATACGCTGCAAAGAAAAGCATGTTAATATATTTAAAAAGAAAAAGGTTGGGGTGTAATTATAAGAAATTCCTGAGGGAATACTCTAGTATTTCTAAATTTCATAACCTCGCTATCAAGATTTTGATAAGAGTTAGTCCGAATATTCTAAGAAAATGAAGTGCTACCCTTTATTACCTTCTTTACTACACAGCTACAAAGACAATACACGAGTCAAGTCCTATATTATATAACAGAAACGGAGGCTTCCTAAACTCCATCTATATTAAAGTAAATCCTAGGAAAAGATTCTTAAGGTTGCTGTAAGGCATAGGTTCCTAATCCTATAACACTTTTTTGTGGACTTTGATCTATCCCTTCTTTAGAGGCTAGGCTTGTATCTTTAATATTACTGAGATTCCAAGGGGTCTACCCTTCTTAACAGCTGTACCCTTACCTTATCTTAATACTTTACAAATT
This sequence comes from Pelargonium myrrhifolium, assembly GCA_036897405.1. Taxonomy (NCBI): domain Eukaryota; kingdom Viridiplantae; phylum Streptophyta; class Magnoliopsida; order Geraniales; family Geraniaceae; genus Pelargonium; species Pelargonium myrrhifolium. Next base: position 14,410 of record JAYMTK010000040.1, on the reverse strand, counting down.
CGTTTATTAGTAAATTCCTTAAAGTTCTTATAGGGCTTTCTAAACTTCCCCCCTTTTTTCTTAATTTCTCAAAAAAGCCCTCAATACTAAATTACAATTAAGGACCTTGCTCTGAATTCTATTACCTTTAGAAAAGTTCTAGCTAGATTACATTCCCAAGGCCCAAGGTAAGGGGAGCTTTACTTTTTCAACAGCTAAAACTCGCCAGCTCTCAAATAAGACTGAAAACTGCATTTCCTAGAGAATAAATATTCTCCTGCATAAACTAAGACTCTCTATTAAATTAAGCGATCCCCTTCTCTATGGGAGACCCCCTGTGGTTAGTTACCCTGTACTTGACTAAGCAGATGGCATAGCGGATTTATGTCGCATGCTAGTATTTTAGAAGCCCTTCGCTTGATTAAATGGAAAGGCAGCTTTTTTTGGGACCCTATTACAGGAACCGAGAAGGATTGTACAAAGATGAAAAGCAGATATAAAAATAGAGCTAAAAACAAACGAAAGTGAAAGAAAGGGCCCACTAGTAAAAATGCTGTAATAAAGAAAATATAGGTAAACCTCACTTTTGGTTAAGGGCTCTAAGGAATACTTCTCCGGAAAGCTTTAATTTAAACTCAAGAATTAAAAATCTTAAGGATACGCTTCTAAGTATGACAATGCTCTTGAATATTAATACAAACAAAAGGGTTTTAAAGTACCTTTTGCTTTGGGAAATGTGATTGCGGGAATTTCCCAAAGTTGTTTGTCTAAAGTGTCTTGAATATTCGACTTCTAATTTTATATAAAGTGTAGAAGTTTATTTATTTAAAAGTACTGCTAGCTGCTCCTCTGTTTCTAGTTTATAATTAGAAGGTATCTTATAAATAATATACAATTTGATAAAGAGCCTCCCCTTGGTTTTAGGCTGTCGGAACAGGAACAAGTCCATAGGGAGCCTTGCTTCTAACTAACCACCCTTATTCTTTACTCGCTTTAATAAGAAAATAAGTTAAATGAACCTGTACACGCCGAAAAACAAGTCTTCTTTTTAATCAAAGGGTTGGGGAGTTATAACTAGGGTTTGAACTTACCCACACACAAGAATTCTGAATCCTTACTTTTTAATGCACAAATCAAATAGCTAGTACTCCTGAGATATAAAGGTTTAATACTGCTCCTCAAAAAGTAAGAAATTTTAGAATGACTTAGTATAATGAAATTCTCTAGTGACTCAAATCTATCAATTCTAAAGAGTCGTTTTTTAAGTGAAATAGGGTGTAAAAAGTTCCTGTATTCATTGTATTTATTGACATCTTGCATTCACGTTAGCGCGGGCAAATCATTCCCAAAGTGTCATTGGTTATAATTTCCGGAAGTCCTAGCTTTTCATTACACTTTATTTAATAGAAATTCTTTTTAAGAGCCTTAGAATAATTTGACTAGGATTTTTATCTCATTTCTCTTATAGGAGCTGGTAATTTTTATAAAGAGAAACGCACTTCAAAATAGACTTTTCACAAGATGACTCAAGAAAGTTAGCAATTTTAATGGAAGTTCTTTGGCTAGCGCTCCTTTCTATTCTGGTTCTTGGAATTAATGCTCACTTCGAAAACAGCAGCATCAAGTGGCAGTCAATTGGTTTCTCCCTTTTTCTTATCCGGAATCATTACACTATTCTTAGCTTCCTAATGTGATTCCCTAAAGCAAAGGACGAATGATAGCAACTTTCTTCTTTTGTCAAAGGAAAGTTTCCTTACTCGGTTAACTCTTCTCATCTGTAACCCCCTTCCTTCTTGTACGTTCCTTAAATTTGTTACCCTCTTTTGATGCCTTTCAACATAGGAAAAAGAGCTTTTAACTAAAATGAACTCAGAATTTGTCGTGGAAATGTACGCTTTCTATAAAAAAGGTGTCGTTGGGAGTTTTGGACTAACCCATAGCTTTTTGAAGTATTGACATTATTTTAATACAAGTCACAGGAAACCTCTGATATAGAGATAGAGCAAGCTCTCTTTTAGTAGATTCTCTTCTGTACTTTACAGACTAATAGGGCTACCGGAAGTAAAAGTTAAGACATTGATTCAAGCGGGTTTCATTTTCAAAGATGCAGCTGTTTCAAGTCCCGTTGCACAAAAAAAGTAGACTGGTAGGTAAACACACAAGAAAGCATTTCTACACACGTATTAAAAAACCCCTTATTAGATTTTTAGCAGTACCGGGGGTGCATATGAGAAACTCTCCCTTGTACAGTCTTTATGAGCAGCTAAATGAAAGGAATCGAGTTTATATAAGTCTTATATTTCCTTTCTTTAAAGGACTTCCTAAAAATAATTTGAATAATGAATAGGAAGAAAGTCCACGTTTTAGAGGAGCTGATAAGATTGGTAGCACTCGTTTAAAAAGATATCTATTTTACATTAGTACGGAACCTTTATACGAGTTATAAGAGTAAAATCCGGAGGAGTATAAAAACAAGAGAAAGAAGTGAAATTCCAGTCAGTTTTTATAGTCTTTTATTTAATAGGCGCCCTTTTGCCGATGCTCACTCTTTTGTGACTCCAGCCTCTTAAGATAGGTATATATAATTTTTTTCGGATTTGTAATTAGGAGTTTCTCCCGCGGGGTAAAGGTTGCTTCTTGTTAGTGCTTTCTGCTTACCCTGTGGAGAAAAAGGATATGCTTTGCAGTCTGCTTATTCAATTCCCCATCATAATAAGCTCTAGCTCAGGGCTTTAGGAGGAAATTGGACAGGGCCTGCCTACTTGCTTTAGTGTTAAGGAATAGAAGATCCAAATTCTGGTCTAGCACTCTCCTATAGTAATTGGCAACTTCCAATATATAACCTTTTAATAAAATAAAGTTCCGAGAACCCGAAAGGAAAGCTCATTAAAAGCTCCTCTGTCTTATATCGGTTCACCTTAGTTAACAAGAAGCCAAGTCAAATAGAAGGATGTATAGGAAGCAAAAGAGGTCCAACAACCTCTTACCAGGGACCTGGCAGAGAGGTTTATTGGAATTTAGAAGATCTTTTCCAGAAAGACAAGTCTTTCTTCCTGAAGTTTCCGAAAGCTATACTAAAGTAAGGGTTGTTCCCGTGCTCCTTTCCAACTCCTAGAGAACTCTAAAGCTAGTGTGCGATAAAGACTTGAAACAAAGTGGAGACTAAAAAGGAATTCGTTCTAATAAGCTTCCGAGTAACAATTCTTAGAAAGCCGAGGAGTTCAATTCTACATTAGTTGCAAGTACCAAATAGTCAACTAAGGTTTAGTATTAACAAGTAAGAGACATATAAAAGAAAATAAGAAAGTTGACAGGAGAAATCAGGTCCTCTATATTCTTATTAGAGCAGATAAGTTATAGCAGCGATCTGTACTATGCTATGTCCTGTTAGAAACCTTTAAGCCGAGTAGCAAAGGGCCCACTCAGCAAGTTTCTCTTCTGTGTGTTCCACTAATTAAGCCAAGAGAAAGATTGCCTCTATTTTGAGTTCCTAGAAAGTGAAAAGTAGTAAGGCTATATATGTAAGTAAAAGCAATAAAAAGACTTTTTCTTAGTTCTTTTAGAATTGAAAGGAATTCTTCTTTCTGTTTCTTCAGCTCTGGATCTAAAATAATTTGGTATAAAAATGGATGTGGAAATTCTGCTGTTAGGTAAACTCACTTTCTTACTTATAAGCTTAAAAAGGCGTCACTATTCCCCCTTTTTTTAAGCTAGAGTCACTTCAATAACTTTTGTAGCTAATATTTGTATTTGGTATTAGATCCGTAAAAGTCAAGTGGATCAAGGGAATTCTAAGTACAATTTTTGACTAAACCGGAGGTAGATCCTAGGTTAGGTAGGGTTCTTTAATAAAGTCTAAACGAAGAAATCTCTTAGCTTGCTTTATTACTCCTAGGCAAACGAGTCCAGAATGAAATAGAGTGTATCAGAATTCTACAAAGGGGGGATTCCCTTACTGTTACTTTGGGATCCTAAACTTTTTATATTAGTATTAGTAAATTCGTTACGTCAAAAGGTTTGGGATATAAGCCATATAAATGTGCAAGATTTTCTTGCTGAATTTCTTAGTTAAAGTAGCTTTTAAGAGAGGTAGTTTTTGTTGTTCGTGTGTTTATAGGTTTCCGATAAAAAAAAATAGGATTTTTAAAGAAGGTTCAGTCTTGGGTATTCCGCGTTTTGAGATTGAAGGAATCTTTTCGTTTTACAAGATAAAGTCTTATTTTTTTTAGGGAGCCCGAGGAAAGTCCTAGGTTTCCAGTATTATAAAGTAAATACTATAGTTCCTGTATATTGGCAAGGTAGAATGAAACTGAGTAACTAAGTTTGGAGATGTTTTTCTTAAGCCTTTTTGGAGAGGCTAGGTTTTAAGTTAACAGGTAAAAGTCAAACTTTTGTTCCCTTTCTTCTTGAATTAGAGTCAAGAATTTCTAAATAAAGATCTAGGGATTACAGTACAGTATTCACTTATTAGTTAGAAGAATTTCGTTATCCCATGGAATCGCTTAATAGAACACCCTATCTTTACCAACCTGTCTGTGAATAGCCCTGTGAAAAGTAACCGCTATCCGCTGCTTATCCATAAATGCTCCCTCTTTTTTCTATATTAGTTATCCGTTAAAACACCGAGGGTTCGAATCCAGCTCTCAGTTTCTACCAAAAACGAGATTCCAAGCAAGCTTGCCTTCACACGAATTCGCAAGAGTTTCAGATCACAGAGTCCTTGAAATTTCTATAATAGATTGGCCAACTCTTTGGGTAGCCGTCATAGCAGTCAAAGTTGTAATAGAAACTTCCTGTCATTTCTTAAAACAGTGAAAGCATATAGCACTCGAATCTAGAGGGTATCCTGTCATCCTGAACCCTTAGCTTGCGTTCGATATAGGCACTATTACTCCTTCGTTTCTGGTATAGAAAGAATAAGTGCGCCTAATAATCTCTTGTTCTCTGGTTTGGTATTGCTCGCCAAAGAAGTCCTTTTTTTATAATTTATAAGAGTCCTACCTATTCCTTACATTTTTGTTTGTACAGAAAAGATAAAGTTCTCTCGATGTCTAGCGCTTTTAGTTAGTTCTCATTCTAGTCAAAGTTCGTAAAAGGATACATAGTCAATTGACCCACCTTTTGTTGATACCGGCAAGACTTAGTTTGGGCTATAGGCTTAAAATACCCATGTCTAAAGAGGCTTCAACCGAGCATTTTGCGTTGCCTTAAGATCAGGAAAGGAGCCTGAGATATCTGCCAACATAAGTCTTATGTTCTATTCTTAAAATCATACATAACATAAAAAAAGGTCCTTTTAGGGAAGCATGCTTTTAGAGCTCAGTATGCGTGAGAAAGAGGCTTCTAGTACTCTTCTAATAAAGCCCCGTTAGATTGAGGAAGAAGTCTAAGCCTGTGAATTACGGGTTACATACATATCAAAGGGTGCACTCTTCTACGCGAATCCCTAGTCAAACCTTGTCTTGCTCTATTAGTTCGTAGGATATATCCCACTCAAATTCTTTCAGTTCCTTTTTAGTTACTTTCGTAAGTAGTCTAGTAATCTCACTACAAAGTCCTTTTCTATCTGCTGCTTACACTTCTTGTGTCCTGTCCTCCTCGCTCTTTCTATGTCGATTTGGTTCATTCTTTTCTGGTAGTCTTGAAGACCCGGGTTTGTCCCATTTTAACGCAATTCGAACGGCGAAGGGGCATATACCAAAAATGCGTATTTTAAGGATTTTAAGACTTTTTCTTGAGTAATAGGTTCAAGTCATATTCATAGTCCTCGACCTTATTTTCTTAGTACCTATCTTATGAGCCTTCTTGTTCTTGTTGCAGCCTCTAATTATCTTCGTCCTCGTATAGGTTTATTAAAGCCTAAAACTAGAATACCAGAATAGGTAAGCAATAAAGGAAAACTCCTTGCCCTTTACCTTCCCCTCTTTTATTTACTAAATGCTATTAGCTTATTAGCTTTAGTTCTATTCCAAATGTTTTATTATTGGGAGTTTGGTAAAACGGGAAACAAGGTAACAACAAGTAGAACATTCATACCTTAAAGCCAGTACCTTCCAGACTCTTATTCTGTAAACCTTTCTGAGTCTTACTTAGCAGCACTCTAAATAAGTATCTTACTCTTAGCCAGACTCCCCCTAAACTTTATCTTAAACACCTGCAAAGTCCAGAGCAAGTAAAGTAAAATGACCTTTAAACCCTTTCTTATTAAAAACGAAGGAGACGGGGAATACTTATCCATTGAACAGTGCCCCAGTTCTTATCTAGAAAAGCGAAAAGCACCGGTTCAGAGTTTAAGCTGCTGGTGGTTTTTCATTCCAAGATAACCTATATTTTTTTAACAAACAAAAAGTCACTTCAAAAATGACCTATTTCCATATAGAAATTAACCCCTCCCATACTAGATAGAAACCTGCATTTTTTTGAAATATGTCTCATTTTAGAAATCTCAGACTTTAACGCATGTTTCATGGCTAGCACTATTCCTTTAAGGAGTGTCTCTTCTTTGAGGTAGCTTCCCAAATACTTATTAATATCTGTTTGAATGCCAATTGCGTAGAATCCTTGTTTCGCCTTTTTACAGATCTTTTAAAAGGTTTTGTTTTCAAAAACTGGAGCAATCTGGAAGCTTTCGCTAGGACATATTCTACTTTACTAAACTTAGGAGCTTTGGTCTCTTGCAATATCTTAGAAGGGGTTTCAACTCTGTATATTATGGGATTAACTAGAGTGTAAGTACACTTTTTTATATGATAAAACTTGTGAAATTTCCAAGACTAGCATTAAATTCTTAAGTCGGTATTCCATTATCTCTAACCTAACATTTCTAAAAGTCTTTACCTTAAATTATATAAGGTTTAGGAACCCCCTAGTTAAATTAGGTGTAACTTTGGAATCGATATAAGTACTTTTGAGCGCCCTGCTCTTGTACAAGGGTAACCCACTCTGAATATTTCTAAGCCGAACTTGAGTACTTTAATTCTGAAACTTGGCATACATTTTGTAAACTGCCTTTACTGCGAGTCTCTTGATATCAAAGGGCGAACTCTATAACAACTAAGCCTATACTGTTACCTGAAAATCTAGTAACCCATTTTTTTAGATAGGGCTAGCTTTACTTCTGTGAAGAAAAAATCTTACTTAGATCCTGGGCCTAATTGTCGAACTATTGACTCTTTTTATTAGGAATCCTTAATATACACGTACTTGATTTCATAGAATATAAAATATAAATTTACTATATATAATAGACAAAACAAAAAGCAACCCACTCTCGTGAATACTGTAAAGGGTAAGTGTCTTATTAGCAGTTGTGAGAAGGAAAGTATATAAAAGATAAGGCGTATGCGAACTATACTCTTACTGAGAAGACTATGTTATTCCTTCTTTCTCTTGAGCTTAATTATAGTTTTTCAGACCGTGTACAGAGTCTTCGGAATATTGCAGGTATATTTGATTAATATTAGATCAAATATTGAGGAAGTAGCCTAATTTTTATATACTTAGGATAGATTTTAGTTTTTAAAAAGCGCCCTGATACTTTAACTTTCTTACTTCCAAAATGTGAAAGCTGGACACGGATTTCCGGTATTGTATTCGCTTGATTACTACAATCATGCTAAAGGAGGGAACTCTGGATGTGGGCTACAGAGATACATTCACGATATCTATCTCGTTTTCCATATAGAGACTATACTAACAATCCAGGTGAATCTATTTCAGTTTTGGCATCAGGATTTTCCTTATTTCTTAGCGAACTCCATTAACAGAAAAAGGGACTGTTGGGTATGTTTACGAAGGAAGATAGGTTAAAAAAGAGACCTGCAAGCTCTCCTTTTACGTTCTGCATTTTCCAGGTTATGAATTTTCAATACAGAATTAAAAAAGATAATGAAAAAGACTAAGTTTACCTCTATTATCAGTACTTTTTTTAGAATAGGCTTAGCATTATACCTATGTAGTTTAAAAGTATAAACTCCTCTTTAATGTTTGTTTAAATCCTGTGGAGTAACCCAGATATTCTATAAAACAACCCTTAGGGTATGACTTTTGTCTTATATTTTGCATTTTTAATTCTGTTACTTCAAGTAGTAGAGGCTGGTTAAGTTTGAAAGATGGCTATTCGGTATATTCGACTCAGAGAGAAAGATTTATTATAAATTTCTTCGGGGTACTGAAAGTTATAAAAAGGAATTGAATAGTGGGTTCCTTACAGGCCTTTGCTATATCGTAAATACACTATTAAGGTATCTTTTAGACTTGTGCTTTTTCGTTTTACTTTATAAAGTCTTTAAGATTTGGATGGAATAATTGGAGGCTTTTTCAAAGGATGTACTGCAAGAATAGGCTGAGCTTCATATTTAAGTTGTTCCTATTCAAAAAAGAAATCTACTATGCCTAGGGTTTCCTGTCTAAAAATGTAGCTAAAAACTCTGTTACTAAAGGAAATACTTGATAAAGAAGCCCTTCTCTTTGCATATGGATACCTTGTGGGGTTTGTTAGTTCCTTTTGTATTAGAATATGCTTAAAATTCATCGCCGCTTAATTTCAGTACCCTTTTCTATTTGTATAGGGCGTGCACAACTCCATTTTCAGTACTTTATAAACAAGTAAAATCTAATATAATAGAGAGAGGGGGCTTTTAGTAAGTAAATAAGCGCTTTTTTTATTATTTCGGAAAACCGTCTGGTAAAAAACTAGGAATTCTAAATAATAGCTCCTAAATCTATAACAACAAGGTAAGTCAATACAAATAAGGCTAAGGTAAGCTTCATTAACCAAGAAGAGTTCTACTATAAGTTAAAGTAGGTGGCTGTTACTAGTCTATAAAGTAGCTTTCAAAGGTTACTTCTTTAGTTGTTAGCTGCTAGCAAAGTTAAGTAATACAAAGACTAAGAGGACCCAGTTCATATGTAGGATTAAAAACAGGTTTCAGTTTACAAGTCGACAATAAGAAAAGGAAAAGTATAGCTACAAAAAGACTAATAAGAGAGGTATGCAGAACAAACGAGTCATGCAAAAGAAGTAAGTCATGAAGAAAAAAAAAGATGTTAGTTAAAAGAAGACTAAGAAGCTAGAAGGGGTTTTTAAGAGTAATGTATTACCAATCTCTCTAGGTTTCAATCCTCCCGTGTTAATAACTACAGAGTGCACGAGGGATCCACCATCACCAACTAGGGTTATCTATTACGTACTTAATTAACTGCCTATATAATAGAATACTAACAATAACTAGAAAAAGACTCTCCACTCTATTCTACTAGTAAGAAACTTCCTTACAATCCCTATTACAATACGAGTAGTTTATACTAATTAGCTCCTCCCGGGCCCTATACATAGCCTTGAATAGGAGGGGTCTGGGTTATAATATAAGAAGAGGGAGAGTACTGCAACAAAGACTTGGAGTAATATACTTTATTTAGTAAGACAATCGCTAAAGTATTATACAAAAGGGTTCATTCCTTATGCTGTTAGTTAGCAAATAGGCGATACCTAGGGAAGGAAGCTCCGTTAATAGATAGCTCGTTTTCTAGGTCTGTTAAAGTATATTCAAGAGTATGAGGTAAGTCCTTAACAACCCTGTAATGAACCCCTAAAGTCAAATACAAAAATAAGTTTTCCAAGCGAGAAAGCATTGCTCTCTTTCACTAGCGAGTACAAAAAAAGGATTTAAGTTTAGTTATTAAGTTACAAGGTTTTTGTTTTGGTTGGTGTAAATACAGAGCTGCTAGAAAAAAGATAAATCTCATATAAGCCCCAGGTCTTTTTTCGTGCGTTAGATAACAATATAGACCTTTTACTATGATCTAATTTTAAGAATTTGTGAAGTTTTTACCAGTCAAAATTGCTTGCGTTTTGGAACTTCTTTAAAAAGTAGTTTAGCCCTGTGATTTCGATGTGATTGTGATAAAGCCCTGTATAGCTTTTCTAGCTTTTCAAAAAAAAAAGGGTGGGTAGTTAAATAGCGGCTTTTTTTATTAGGAATGACTATGCTTTTATTGTCGTTTCTTAGATACTTAATTTATTACTCGTAAGAGACTTTAGCTCTTAGTTACTTGAAAGGCTTTTCACAATCTTAGAGTGTCCAGAGGCCGTTATACTAGGCTAAACAGAAAACAGAAGGAGTTAAGTAATCGTGAAGGGTAAAGCTAAAATTTTTTTATTAGATATATAAGTCACCTATTTAGGACTCTTTAAAAGCGTAAGCACAGAGTAAAACAATTGAACCGGGGTTACTGGTAATAGAAAGGAAGCTTAACATTACGTATTAAAAGTTACTTTCAAGAGTATTTCCTTTTGTAGTTAGGGTTATCAAAAGGAAACCTGACTCAAGAAGGTCCACAAGAAAGAACCTAGTAAAGTCTTAGGATTTTACTTAACGGGTTATTTCACAAGGGGTTTTAGAATTTTCTTGATAGTAATAAAGCCAATTCTCGATAATCTTAAAAATGTCAACCTATGGGTCTACTTTTTTTTCTAATTTCTCAAGCTCTTGAGTTATTAAAAAGCTACTCCTTCCTTTGCCTTGGTAAGGTATACTAATACTAGTTTAATTATAGGAACTTAGATATCTTTTGATCCTTTGAGAACTGGCCGAGAATTCTTAGTAGTTGTTGTTTAAAAATAGAGGGATCCACATACATTTTATACTCTTGAACGGGGCCCCACTGCGGTTTCTAGAAGGTGAAGATCATTAAAGAAAAAGTATAATAAAACATGAACTTCTATAGTATAGATAAAAAGTATCCAGTATCAGAATCTTAACACTTTTTTAATTAAGTACTGTAACGGGTTTGTAGTAAGCTTAATAAATCCAACCTCTACTCTATTTGAAGAAGAGACACAAGCTACATATTATTAAAATTTTGTTCTTTAGTACTAAGTCCACTGGAATTTTTTTACTTGAGGTATACTAAATGTAAGTTACATGGAACTCTAAAAAGAAAGGGCTCGGACCTATGTAATCCTTAGAAAATTTCTTAATTTACACAAAAAGGGGATCCTTCGTTTTACTTAATTTAGCAGATATACAAGTTATTACTTGTACTTGAAATTCCTATATCTTGGAGGACAATCCTTCCTTTGAAACAGAGTTAGCTCCAACCTATTAAACAAAGCTGTTATAGGTAATTGGACTCTCAATTTTGTTCCTTTTGATCGGGCTTTAATAAAACAAAGTAAACTGGGAAGGTTAAGAGTGTTCAAATTCGCGGATATTTACAAAAAAGAGGTACCTCGGCAAGTAAACATTAGGATTTCCTAACTCTTTTTTAGACTTACACCAGGCTTAATAAAATATAATATAAGAGCGGCTTCCTACACTTGTATGTTTTCTAGACTGTACAATCCTCGAGCTAAATTTTTTACGTATTCCTCCCGTTTACTTGGACAGAGTTCGTCGTATAAAAAAAGGAAAGCGCGGTGAAGTATCTAGACGCCTTATAAGGTACAGAAATGGCCTTACAAATCGTTTTCTTTTCCTGATGTCAAAAGAGTTTGGGTGGTCTCTATTAGCTTATTGACAGCAAAAATTTGGATATTCCGAAATGAGTGGTACATGCATGAGTTCTCAACCTTTTACTTGCAGTGAATAATAGATTGAGTACTTTGGATAGTTTATTGCAGTAGCGTACAGTGGGGGATTCTATAACCACACTATTTTGCGGATTCCCTACTAAAACCAAAGAGCCCTGTAAAAGTTAAAAAGAGTTTTATTCTGCGAAAGTCTAGTATGAAAAAGTTCCCTTTATAAGGACCCGAGCTCTCTACTAAAGGTATACTAAATTTCGTGAGACGTAGATAGATTCTAAAACTGGGTTTTTGTGTTATTTCCTCGGAAACAGAAACGGAAAGAGGATTCATTCATATTCTGTAATAAAGTCGTGAGTTACCTATATTTTTAAGGAAAACCCTAGAATTAGAATAGAGGATACTCTAAAAAGCTTTTTAAGACTACCCTTTTGTTAAGATTTTTGAAATAGATACTAACAGGGGGATCCTTTTGAAAAGCACTTATACTCTTGTGAATAAAACCCCGTTCGTGTTAAGATATACTGGAAGTATATCAAAATAAAAACTATATTAGAATCAATCCAGATGATGCGTAGAAAAAGAAAACTTTTTAATATAAAAAAGGGCTTTAACACAGGGTTTTAAGCGTACCTTTTGTGAATAAGTAATGGGTGTGGGCTTCTTCGGGATCCCTATAATTTAGCCAGTTTCTTTAGAATATGCTTAAAGCAAAAGTATATAATATGAACCCAAAATTTCGTACAAATAGATTTTTAAGTGTTGTACAAAGGTTCAAGTCGGGCCTACTTTAAAAGATATACTAGGGAAGGGGGAAGAATAATTCCTTAAATAAAAAAGAGCGGCCTAGAGATTTAATAATAGCCGTTTTTATCCCACAAGGAAATTCCTTTAAGTAACATAACAAAAAGTAGCACAGGAGTTTTGGTAAGACTCGTTAAAAAGCCCCTTCCTGCTAAACCTGGTAAAGAAAAAACGCAGTCTATTACATTAATTTAAAATTTTAACCTATGGGCCAGGCTCTCAAATATTTATACAAATCTAGCTTACTCTTTAGGACTTTCCACTTTGTTTGTATAAACAAGATGATAGAATCCTCATATACATATAGTGGCCACAATTATATCTTTTTGAAAAAAGCAAAGTAAAGGGAGCCCCTTCGCTTACAAGTAACCCGCAGTTTAGGCTTCGAAAATATCAGCTACACACTTTACGAGAAAATTCAGTAGATTGTTACCACTGATAAGGGTACGCGTCCTGTTTCTTATTATTTCATTTTTCGTAACCAAAGTCTAGGCTAACCTAAACCCGTTATGAAAAGGCCCCATACAAGTTCTTTGTATATTAGGATAAAGTAAGAGAGTTTTTTGAAGCTGGTTATAAAAGGAAAGCGCCTCTTAGAATTAGAATATGTATTCAACACTCTGTAATTGCCACGAAAAGAGAAGAGTAACTCAGCTTTATTAGCTAAATTACATAGAGATGGCTTTGTACTGGATGTGTTCCTGGGAATCCTTGCCCTTTTTAGCATTACTATACTCTAAAATGAAAACTTATATAGCAACGAGTACTCCTATAATAGGTCAGAAACTACATTTCACGGGGATCTAATATAATAAACCTAAAAAACTATAGGGTAATTTCTATTTTATGGTAAAGAAACTTACAAGATACTAATTAAATTTAATGGAGGAAGATTAGGCCGGTTCCGATCAACTTAAGGACATAGGTTCCAATTCTATTCAAGTAGCTCCTACTTAAACTAGTATAAGTTTTTAATACGTTCTCTTAATAGAATCCCCTTGTTACCCTTTTTCCTTGATCCAAAAGACTCTAAAAAAATAATTAACCTGCAAGTTTAGGGTTTATCCCTTTTAATTTAAGACTCACTCGAAACACCAAGACGAAAAATAGCCGAGTACTTTATAATAAGTCAATACCCCAGCAAAAAACCCGAAGCTCCCACCTTATCCACCGATAAGAAACCCTGTTATGATTATCATAGTCAGCCAAGTGTAAACCAAACTTGAACGCTATAACACTTATACTAAGGATCCCCCTTTTCTGTAGTTGAAAACCCAAAAACCGCCGCGGAAAAGACTGAAATGAATATTGGAGAAAGCTCTGGATGACCCCTTAATAAAACTAAAAACCGAGTACTAGACCGTAGCAAAACCTGACTACACGGAAGGCTCATAAGATACTAAAACAAGCAGAATATGAAGTCTGCCCTTTCCCCAATTTGGACTGTCGCAGATTTGTTAGGAGCTCTTAAAATCCCCCAATTACTTTACCTTGTACGAGATTCCCTTAGTTCTATAATACTGTGAGGGCTTCTATCTAAAAGAAAAACTATCCTTTAGCTCTGCTTTGACTATAGAATCGTATTACCCTTGAACCAGATACAGGAACTAACACCAACAACAAAAGCGAGCTCCTTATACTTTACCCCCAAGAACCTTGTGCGCAAAACGAGTACTCTAAAAAAAAAAATAAGGCCACAAAAAAATCTGCACGACTTTGATCCTAGAGTAGGAAACCCTGGGTTACCTAAGTTTTTGGGAGCTTGTAAAGCCAATTTTAGATTCTATCGTGTACTCGTAAAACACATAGGAAGATCATAACCCTAACCTAAAAAAGCGGGACTTGACCAATAAAAGGATATTCTACGGGGGTAACCCCTCTAATTTAGAAACTCTGTTACACTAATTAAAGAGCTCGTTTATCTCCTATACCTTTCTAAAGCTATTTGTTTGTTCTTTCTTGTCTTATTTTCTTGCTCTATTGGTACGTCATAAGTCCTTGGAGTCCGATTCTATGGGTTCGAATCCCACTCTTAGAATAGGAGCTTAGAACCAATTGCAACGATTTAGCTAATTAGATAATTGCCTATTTTCTAAATCA